>OZ019966.1:2122191-2293048 GCA_963970385.1 Theonella swinhoei
CATCCCTGAATGACATATCCAACATCAGGGAGTGGAGATACCACCAGAAAATAGCATAAAAAAAACATGAGAAGGAACGAAGTATAGAAGAGCAGGAGAGGGACTAGAATACAGATGAAGAGCAGGGGATTGTGGATGAAGAGCAAGAGTGAACACAAACTGAGTGAACTGGGGATACAAGAGGAGATAGGGAGTATATGCCTGATCTTGCAAATGTGGATTATGTCCCAAGTGTGTTTGCCTACAGGCACCGTTTGGCAGAAGCTGTGCATAAGCAGAAGAGTGAGCACCAGGAATGAGCCATGAGGATGCAGTGCTACATCCTCCTCCTCACAGCTCGTTCCTGCCAGCCAGCGCTGGCTCAAGAACAATAAATGGCCGCACAAAGCAGAACAACAGCAGCTGAAGCATTGACCAAACCCATGTTGTTGACAGTGGTCTGGAACCAGAATGATGGAAGGCAGCACCTCAACTTTGATGCCAGCACACAAACAGCTGTCCACAGGACGGACTGGTGTGGAATTAATTGAAGGAAAAGGCACCAAAACAAGATGACTATCAACCTGGGCTTCACCCTAGGAAGCGTACAAGGATGACCCAGCAAGGTCAATTCCAAATGAAACTACACCAGAAACCATTGATTGAAGGTCCTGCTTACTCTAAAGTCAGTCATATTTTCAGTACTTGGATTAACGTCATGACTATTTGATGGCCAACAAGGTACAAGCAAATATGCCCCAGGTGTGTAAAATTTTTATCTCCAGTTGGAACAATCTCATCAGTGTCTCGTTTGTGGGGTTGTCGTGTATAAGACAATTATCTGACACAAGAGAGTGGATTCCTGCAACTTCTTCAGCCAGGGGACACTCTGTTGGCCGATAGACATAGCAGATGACGTTGGCCAGAAAAGGAGGTTGAGTTCTATTCATGAACAAATACACGCTACTTCAACCAATTAGATAACACATGTGCTGCACTTACTAATCTCTGTCCATCAGTAGTAACTGTACAATCATTTTCAACTGTTAGATTTACACTGGTTACTAGTCAGTCCGACACATTCAACATTCCCTAGAACAATCAGCATTCAGAACTTCTCTTGCTGGCACCAGCAATAAGGACTCGGAACAAATACCATCCCAGTATAACTATTCGGACCTTACAGCTGGATGGGCCTCTCAACAACAGAGGCAACACTACCTCTTTGAAGAAGGCATCCAGGGATGGCTGGATGGAATCAATGATCAACACATCTCTGATGATTCACTCAACATACGTACTCGTTGTTGCAGATGTAGTAGTTGTGCTTCTTGAGAGACATCTGTTGTAGGTAGAATTAATCAGTGTAATAGGGTGGTGTTCTCAGTACTTGTAGGGGCACTTTATTTTTAGAAGACCTTCCCCACAGCACTTGCAGGATATCAGACCATCTGGGGAATCACCAAGTTGGAGAAAGTTTGAACAATCCAGCTGGTTGATAGCAAAATACTTTATGTACCCTTTTGTATGCCTTGAGATTGTAGAGTGGGTACCTTGCTGTTTTTATGTACAATACTGGGGGTTATAAATGCATTCTATGGAAGCAGTGATACAGCCCAACAGACACTGTGATTTGACTACTGTGCCTCTTCTTTGCTGATGTATAGATCATTACAAACTACCTCTAGCTCTGCATCTTCCATCTGTCGGGCTTAACATCTTGTAAGGCGGTCAGAGGAACTGGCAGCCTTCTCATGAGATGGCGCTTAATTTAGGTACTAACAGGTTCTACTGCTGTTAGGATTGCAGATTTAGATAGGATTTGCTGTTTCTCAGTTGGTATATGCAATCAGATTTTCTTTTCAACTTCAGTAACAGAGTCATTAGGCTTTTTTCACGCTGATTGAAGCAGACTTCAACAATAGGAAATTGCTTAATTCAGCAGGCTAAATTGCTTAATTCAGCAAACACAAAACTAGGCTTCATTTCACCTGTGATGTGAGGAAGTGTAGCCTAGTCTGAGAGCATCTTGAATCATGAATGACAAGTACACAGTATGGTAGTTAGACGTAGTACTCACAGGTGATAGGTGCAACAACATACCCATTAGAATTAACCACTACCCAGGCTTGATAAGCTTTGTGATTGATGTAGTCCTTCAACTATACCTAATCCTCCTCATGTACACGCATCTAACGATCTAGTTGTATCCCTCTAGGATAGGAGCTGTATACACACCTGGGTAAGTGATGAAGCCAAAAATGTGCCCACACTCGAGCAGAGGCCAACCCGTCTCGAACTTCTCCCTCCCCCCCCACACTCTCCTTAACATATGCCATTCATCTTCCTTTTCATCTTTTTTCTTGGTAGGTGTATAGCTAACACAGGACCTGAAATAGAAGGACAATGTTCCGGTTACACAAACAATTGTTTGGTATCCTGTAGCTATTAATACCAGTGAAACCAAACTAGACAACCATTGCACATCACCATCTCTGTATACTTAATGTCACTGCACATGTCCCGTCTCCTTTGCTATTTAAAGCAAATTCATGACGTTTTCACTTCAAGAACTTAAAAATAATTGTTGCAGATTTAATATCATCTGCAACATCCACTCTAAATCAGTAGGCTGCTTTACTACCTCTAAAAATAAACATCATTTACATACTGTAACAATAAATCATCTCCTTCAGTTGCAGCTATGTACACAATGCCTTTATCCTTGTAGAGGGGGTTATTCTGTTCCATTACTACTATTCAAGAGGGCTTATTAAGCTGTATTGTACCCTTTCTTTTCTTTCGTGTTAAGTGAAATCATTGTCTTTCTATGAGACAATTAGCTGGATATGTTGCATTTGCTTGCTGTTTGTGCAAGTTCAAGAATGTGTGCAGCTGCATTCACATGGCCCTTAGCCATCTGTAGGTCATATGATGACATGCACTTCTCTATACAAATGTGAACCTTTGATAGTGTTTGATGTAGACAATTACGAAATGTATTATGATTATCATCTTGAAGCAGATGGTGACTTACTGTTGTTTGCTTAATAGAATCCATTTGTAATGTTGTATTCTTTGCCCCTACTTTTGTACTCATTCCAGTTCAATTAGATGAACGTGTTTACACTATAGTTGTAGGCATGCATCACTGTTTAATAAATTCAGCACCAGTGTCAAGGACCATCTAAACATGACAGTGATGTAGTTCCACTGTGGGTAGTGCATCATCATGTTGTCTCAGGCCATGTATTACTAATGGTCCTATATCTGACTACTGAAAGCCCTGCTATATGTGAAATTTGTAATACATCAATGATCAATGTTGTGAAAAAATCTCTGTAAACAATGTTAATCTTGTTGTCAGGCAACGGTTATTGTATCTCACTAACAAAAGCTCCACTAAATGTGGAAATCGATTAACGTTGTGATAAAATCTATGTAAACAATGTAATACAACAAATAGCCTCAAGCATTACTGTATCTCACTAACAAAAGCTCAAGTAAATGTGGAAATTGGTATGGTGGTGAAGCTTAATACCCCAATGATCAACACTGTGATAAAATCTCTGTAAACCATGTAAAAATAGCCTCAGGCAAGTATTAGCATATCTTACTAACAGAAGCTCTACTAAATGTGCAAATTGGTGTGATGAATACACCAATGAATAAACAATGGAAATCATGTACTACTGATCGTTATCTCTCCCAGCAAAGTATTATGAATGAGGATAACAAATGAGCAAACTCAGCAACCATCTAGCTGAAAGTCAGCATGTGTAGAGATATCATTGCTAATAGCTACATAAAAAAAGCATATGCTATTAACCCTTGTGATTCTTGTAATACTGATGTTAACACTCTTCTCAATGCAATACACGTAAATGTGTATAGCAATTACGTAATTTCATTTTGAATGTACGTGAACATTGTACGTAGCATGCGTCATATAATGAACCAATTACATAATGACACAAGACTCATTAATGATGTCATTACACCTGCCATGCATGCGCAAACGCTTAGCAACTAGTGCCTAGCGATTAATGTTCGTATCAACTATTGTCTATTTGACTTCACCTGAGCCCTCGAATTTTGGCAATAACTCTGTTATTATCTTGAGAGAACATCATGAATAAACACCAGACAGTAAAGTAATATAACCAAACGTTTCGATAGTTCGTACAACTATCTTCATCAGTGGCATACAATAACAGTGACAGAATGCAGTGCAGTTTATAGTGTTAGGAGAATGTAATGTTCATATTATGCGGGTGACTGGGTTGTCAATGACGATTGCGCAGGCATCAAGCGTGGAGCCCCGCCTCCAGAAGAGCGTTGCAGTAAAATGTACGAATGTGGTAAAGAACCTCGCTCACGGTTGATCGAACGACCACTGTACAGATGGATAAACCATGATTCGAGGAGACAACGTTGGCGTAAGTTCGGCTGACGACCGAGGACAGAAACTCCATCCCAATCGATGCGGTGTCCCGTCTGACTTGAATGTTCAGCTAAAGCACTGGACTGGGTGTCATTGTTCTTTACAGATCTCTGGTGCTCTTTAAGTCGTTGTGTCAGTGTACGACCAGTCTGACCAATGTAGCAGGCATCACAGACAGAGCAACAAATCTTATAAACCACACCCGAGTGATCTAGAAGAGAGGTAGGGTCCTTCGGGTGGGATAAAATGTTGCGTAAGGATGGCGGAGGATGGAAGGTTACCTGGATATTGTAAGGGGCCAGGATTCTTCTGATAGCGTCTGAATGGTCCTGGTAATAAGGTATACAAACTCTAATGGGTGGCGTAGAGTCACTATCTTCAGTGAATGAGAAAATCTGCAGCCACGAATGAATCCATTTGGATATCCATTCTTGCATAGGGCCTGATGTAAATAGGATTCTTCCTCAGTTCGTTCAAGGAAAGAGCTGCAGTGCGTGGACGCCCTTGAGAACAATGTACGAACAACAGATCGCTTATGAGAAGTGGGGTGATGCGAGGAAAAATGTAAATATTGGTCAGTGTGTGTTGGTTTTCGATACACCGAGGTGGATATAGAACCATCTGAGTCTCTGGAAATGAGGAGATCGAGGAACAGAAGCTGACCATCCACCTCCTTCTCAACTGTAAAATGAATGGATGGTTCGACTTGGTTCAGATGTTCAAGGAATCTGTAAACTATAACCTCAGGAAGGACCGTAAAGGTGTCATCAACATATCTCTTCCAAAAGATAGGTCTAGACGGAAAGGTAGACAGTGCTTTCTCCTCTACATACTCCATAACCATGTTGGCAATAGTGACCGACACTGGGGAGCCCATTGCTGTGCCAAAGATTTGCTGGTAGAACTTCCCCCTGAAGCAGAGATAGGTGGTATCAAGACAGAACTTCAGCAGAAGGATGATGTTATCAATTGAGAGATGGGTTCGGTCACTGAATGTATCATCAGACAGCAGTCTCTCCCTGGCAACCGAAACAGCAAGGTGTACAGGAACCCTGGTGAATAACGAGACAACATCAAAGGACACAAAGATCCCATCTCCAACATATTGTGATTTGATGAACTCAGCAAAGGATGAAGAGTTCTTAACATGAGAATCGCTATTCCCCACAAGTGGAGAAAGGATGTGGCAAAGATACTTCGAAAGATGGTAAGTTGGAGAAGTGAAAAACGAAGCTATTGGGCAGAGAGGTGAACCAGTCTTGTGGATCTTTGGAAGTCCGTACAGAAGGGGAGTGGTCCCACTGGAGTCTCTAAGTCGATTGTACTGTGGGACAGACAATTCACCCTGTCGTTTCAATGAGAGGAGAAGTGAGTTCATTTTCGTACGTAGACTAGGTGCAGGATCACGCTTAAGCTCTTTGTATGTAGCTGTGTCCTGTAACATAGATAACAACCTGGCATCATATTCAACTCTGTCCATGACTACAGTTGTCCGTCCTTTGTCAGCAGGTAAACGACTTAAAGAGCACCAGAGATCCGTAAAGAACAATGACACCCAGTCCAGTGCTTTAGCTGAACATTCAAGTCAAGATTGGGATGGAGTTTCTGTCCTCGGTCGTCAACTGAACTTACGCCAACGTTGTCTCCTCGAATCATGGTTTATCCATCTGTACAGTGGTCGTTCGATCAACTGTGAGCGAGGTTCTTTACCACATTCGTACATTTTACTGCAACGCTCTTCTGGAGGCGGGGCTCCATGCTTGACGCCTGCACAATCGTCATTAACAACCCAGTCACCCGCATAATATGAACATTACATTCTCCTAACACTATAAACTGCACTGCATTCTGTCACTGTTATTGTATGCCACTGATGAAGATAGTTGTACAAACTATCGAAACGTTTGGTTATATTACTTTACTGTCTGGTGTTTATTCATGATGTTCTCTCAAGATATTACGTTGCCCAGACATCCAGGTCTCTTTCGTAACTCTGTTATTGTTGACCCAATTTTAAAATAAAAAGGACCATTGGATTCCTCGCGTTTCGCTGCGTCTAGTAATAGGTCTCACTAAATCTCAATCCCTACCACTCCAAAGATAGCTGTATGTCCCATAAGGAAAGTATGAAGATGCCATTGACCGCGAGGAATGTAGTGCGCATGACCTCAACCATACGCGCAGTTTACGCGCGAAGGCTTCTTACGTGCTCGAAGCTTTTGCTGGTGTGAAAATCAGCAAGAAAGAGGGGCTACCCAGACGACACAAGGATTCTCAGATTAGTAATGCTAGCTAGGCTACAATGAGATGTAGCGTAGCAGTCAAAACGGTACAAGTGAACTATGACATCGTGTATCAACACGTTTCCAGCGTCATGGCTCACCTTTAGCCACTTATCCCTAGTCTTCGGCCTAACCAAGCCCTAAAGTACTCCAAAACCACACTTCTCATAGCGTTCAGCACTGCTGCGTGGTTTCCCTCCAGTTACCTGCGCATACCACTACCCCGCAAACATGCAGGAAGTTGTCAAAATGACGCGCGGTTGCGTAGGACATAAAACCTCAACAACTTCCGGGGCTCAGGTGAACGCAAATAGACAATAGGTGCAGTGAATTGGCTGATAGTGTTGACAATTAACTAGCGCTTAGTACTACATAAAACTGATGTGTTGACGATTCTTATGCTACTTCCACTGTCAAAACACTGCATATGCGTACAGTGTGTTGCTCTCTGCCAGGCACTGCTCTACGTATGTACCGGCCGTCTGCTGGAGAAGTGGCACGCTACCAAGCCAAAGAGCTGATGACCGACAGTACGTTGCTAGCAGCTGATAGTACATTGCTTATTACAGCTGCTTGTAGCTCTTCGCATTTGTAAACAAACCACGCCCTACTAATCACACATCTTAGAGCATGATTCAGGCCTACCTATAGCAATAATTGGCCAGAAGTTTTATGGATATGGTAAGCATGTGCTAGTGAGAATTATTGCTTACAAAAAAAAGATGACAGGAGACAAGTAAATAAAAAATTAGGAAATATATAGGGATTGCATAAAAATGAACACAGACAAGATTGGGACACAGACATGCTATACATGTCAATGTACCCACAAAGGTATGTTGATGTACAAATATGGGCATATAGGAGCAGTCAGAATACATTCAACCTTGTGTACACCATAACAGAATTTCAGCAGTGGAAAGTACAACACACACACCACTTTCAGTTACTTGAGCTTTTGTTAGTGAGATACAGTAATGTGTTAGAAGATTTTCTTATCACAACGTTGATTATTCTCTCCATTTAGTGGAGCTTTTGTTAGTGAGATACAGTAATCCTTGCCTGAGGACAAGATTTACATCACAACATTGATCATAAAGTATACTATCATACATAATTTCACATTTAGCAGGGCTTTCATTAGTCAGATATTGGACCATTAATAATACATGGCTTCAGACTATTTTACAACATGACAATGCACTACCCACTACATCACTGTACCAAGTTTCATGTTTTGATGTGCTACTGTTAGTGAGTTACACTTGTTCAAGCGGAAGAAGATGAAGAATTTACAACTTTCTCATGCATCAAGTATCAATTTGATTATCACAGTTAGTTTCTGGGTATAGTTACACATTCAGGTTAACAGAAGTCCAGTAGGTAGCAAATTGAAAGTGAAGTGATGAAACACCTTTTCAATGGGGATTAACCACAGCAATCCCTATATACACAGTACTACCGCTACCGTACTGTGATTGTAACAAAAGTGGGTATTTCAATCCCAGAGGACATACACCTGCCATGTTCCTCTCTTAATTCATTGAGTGTTTTGAACTTAGGAAATATATAGGGATTGCGTGAAAATGAAGATTGGGACACAGACATGCATCAATGTACCTACAAAGGTATGTTGATATACATAGCATGTCTGTGTCCCAATCTGCAATCCCACTATTTCCTAAATTTTTTGTTTACTTGTTCTCTTTGTAAGTCTGAAAAATATTATAAAATCTCAAATTGGCATGATCAACAACGTGTAAAAGTGTAAAGTGCCACATTCTCCTGAATTGGGTAGTCCTAACAAAGTATAGAGCTAACACAATTAAAATGAAGGTAATTATAAGTCTCCATATAGGTAAATGATCAAATACATGCCTTACATCAATGTAAAAAAAGTTGTTATACGTAACCTACAAATAGTACAAAAGTTATTTCATCTAACATCATATTTCCAAGAAGTTTAATCCCACTACGGCAATTGTCTATATCATAGTGTAAAATCAACAACCTATATGACATTAATTGAACCATGATTGCCCAGAGAGCTTCCAAATGTACAATAACTGACACTAAACAGACTATCCCACTTATAATAGGTCATCATTGATTCCATAATTTGTGAATTCCAGAGCTTTGTTGTGACTTGGCTGTTCATTGGATGTGCTGAATGTCCAGATACAATGGTCAACATATGTATTCATAAAAAAGCATACCTGATGGTTCTTTTTGCTTTGAGCAATCAGCCCACAATATCCATTTACTACAAACATTGTTATGAAAGTTCTACTGCAGTAGTTCGGCTCTATATGTATGTCACCTCATCATTTAGTCAACAATCAATAGCACTTCCATTTTCTGGACACTGTTGCAGACCCTGCATACTACAGTACTTGTACTCCCTTTTTTTAAAACATTTTTAACACTTTGAGAAAAAATAAAGTTCACAAAGGTTTCAGTAAGGTTTCTTCCCTACAGGATATCAGCAGATGACTCCTTCTGTAGAAGATTATAGTTTGAGGCGGCGGAACTTTGTAGGTTTTAGGGACTATATAGCCTCTCTGGGTACATGTACTGCAACCCTTGGGTGAGCAGTAGCCTAATGTGACCATTGATCCCCGATGCAGGTCATATTCCATATGGAGAGGTAGCTATACTAGTAATGTTGGTCATTGTGGGGTAAGCGTGAGTGTCTTTCGGGTCTTATCTACACAAGCTCAAGGTTATGTCAAAACAATTATGTGTTTGGGCTACGTTTATATATGCAGAGCACTTAGTGTCTGTATGGTGACACTTACTGGCCTGTCAATTACACTTGAAACTACGCTGGGCATACACGCTTTATGCGGTGACATGTATACGTTACACATGGGCAATCATGCAATTCGAGTCCATTTCGGTTAGCTCGTCTTCTTTCCCGGTCTCTCTGATTTCACAGGTTCCGTCTTCTCTCTCTTTAGGTGTTTTTCTGGCATGTCTATCCCGTTCCCATTATCTTTGTCGTGCCACCTCTGCTGACGTTCAACTTCATTTTCTTGCAGGCAGATTTTCAAAGAAGTCATGTGATCTTGCTACATTTAAGTAACATGATTTCGAACATGTGCAAACAGGAGGACATAGGTGGACAGATGGACAGACACGAGTGCCCTTGACATCATCAATGGACAGACACGAGTGCCATTATACATCATCATGTATATGAATGAGCGGATCGGAGCGATAAAGCGTATGAAAAAAGCGAGAAATATTCAACGACCTACGACACCTAGCTCACTCCACTTGCCGATACTTTTAGAGGGGTGTCTGACCCCTGTGCCCTGGTGGTTCTGCTGCCTATGATAGTTTGTAATATCATATGCCCCATTTCTACCTGATAATCTTTGTCTTCCTGGGATTTGTAAATGTGTGTGTGGGTCTGAATCTCATATAGTTGCACAAGTGGCGTAATGTGGCTATGTCTTTGCATAGATGTGATGGCCGAAGATTTTCAGAAAGCAAAAGAACTCCTTGTTGGAGCAGTTGATACCGTCCTTAGGACGGCTAACCAAATTAGTTCGCAGGCTAAAATCAGAGCACAGAGAGTTCACCTGCATCATCACTCCTGGGTGCAAGCTGTTCTGGTCACGCTCTTCTGTGCTTGGAGCCACTGCCTCGAAGTGGTTTTCAATCAGCTTAATTAGGAGCAGGAAAGACCAGTAACACTACTAGGGGGGAATAGTGGGGGTACTAGGAAAGGGTTTGAAGGGCATCGCAGGCTCTTCTCATTTGCACCATCGAAATCAGCTCGCAAGTACAGAGGTAAGTCCCCAAAAGCAAAATGGCTGAAACGGGAACCCCCCACATGGCAGCATAAGGACTGCGTCTGCATGATGTCATGACTTCCACCCACCACAATTGAGCACATGAAGCTGGCCAGTATGGGCCTTGGGTTGAAAGAGCTCACATTTGAAAATGATGGTGACCAAACCAATATTGATGAAGTAATACACCCCAAATCTGACGATAATATGAAGCTACAAATTAATGCGCCTTTCAGATGTTGGTAGAGTGTTGGTGGAAATCACTGTTCCTGAAGGAGGTATGACATTGTGAGGCAGGCCAGGCTGTATGTTTCCCCTGCAAAGGTATATTCACATCCATTTTGTTACCAGGAGAATTTTGGCATGATACTACTAGGCTGATATGCATAGATGAATATACTGTGTGGAGTTGTCTAGTTTTGCTGTTGGTGTGTATCAGTATATATATGATCCAATTACAGTCATTGCAGATGGATGTTGCGCCTGAGGAAGATACATGTAGCAGTGAGCCAAGCTCAAGCTCATCACCAACTAATCACAGATAGATTCAGGAACTCTGGATCCTCCTGTGTCAGCCTCAACCTTAGTACCTCATGCAGTGCCCTTGCCTTTGGTTCCCCATGTGATGCCCTCTACTATAAGACCATGTATAACTGCAGTACCGTGTGTGATGGGTTCCACTTCAGCTTCTACAAATCCTTGTGAGATGGCCACTTCTGCAGTACCACGTGCAGTGGTACCATGTGTTACCCCAATGTCAGCACCACACACTACTGCAGTACCATGTGTCCCCACGGCGACTACTGCAGTACTATGTGTCACCCCAATGTCAGTATCCCACACTACTGCAGTACCATGTGTCCCCACAACATCAGTACCCCACACTACTGCAGTACTATGTGTCACCCCAACGTCAGTACCACACACCATGTGTGATCCTATCGTCAGTACCCCACACTACTGCAGTACCATGTACCACCCCAACGTCAGTACCCCGCACTAATGAAGTACCCAATGTCAGTACCACTTGCGATGGCTACTACTGCAGTACAGTGTGTGATGGCCTCCACTTCAATGCCTACCAATCCTCGTGTGACCTTTACTTCAACCTCCCCCCCCCCATAAGTAAACGGGTAACTGAGACCACTGTAGTATTGTTGATTAGGGATTACTAACTGTAGGCATAGAGTGGTATATACTTTGGTGCTGCATTCACATAGCCACTCATCATCAATGCCTAACATCATACTGGGTTGCAAACAAATTTTATCACACAGTAGGGTGGTACTGTGTATATACAGATGGCCACGGTTTCCCATTGTTTGTGTGAAATCTACTTTTAGTTCGTGGTGTTCTGAGTTCTAACTTGGTTACTGTGAACATGTGGCCAAAAGGTAGCAATTAGAGTACCACATAGTATGTAATGTGGCTGGGAGAGCTATTAAACTGAATGAGTAGATTTCCAAATTCTTCTCCTTCCTGTTCAAGATGTATATCTCACTAACCACAGGATTGTGGCGTCCTGTGACTCTCCACGAAGTTTGTAAATGATATACTTCATGAAAAACAACACACAATCTCAGCCAATGTATTATTAATGAGGACATGCACATTGTTGTTACCAGTATGAGAAACTGCAGTAATAATGACAAATTGGTAGAGATATAAACTACTCTACCCTGGCAAATATTACTATCTACAAACATTCAGGTTCAGTTTATGGTGTTCTGTGTTCTACTCAGTCAATGTGAATATGTGGCCATAGGTTGGGGTATCAGATATCATACAGTAAGCATGAAATGAGACTTCCGAATCCCTCTTCTTTTTCCTGTCCAACTTGCATATCTCACTAACTCCAGAAGCATCATGTCATATACATGCTCACATATTACTGTAGTGATCTGTTGTATGTTCATTTTTGATGACCATACATATGACTTCTGGTCTCTTCACATAGGGTAAATATTACTAACCATCATTCTTCTGAGTGACAAGACAAATTGTCTATGTAGGTATGGTGCCTACAATGCAATTGTTGTGCTGTGTAATTAATAGTTTTTCTCTGTTATATATACTTTCCTGAAAAAACATTAATGACTTCAAATAGAGATGAAGAAAGTTGTTATAATTTATATATAATCTAGCTACGTACAGCTGCAGGCCTAGCATATCATGCAATTGATCATGAACTTTTATATAGCTGTGTGGGACATGAAGATTAAGAAGGGACGATGACATAGCTACTAAACATCACATGATCTGATCGAAACATTATGCGTATGTATAGTCTTGTAAAGTGGCGATGATATAGTTCGCGCGTGGTTTTGCGGTCACCTATCGTGGTACACAGTTTCATAGCAGATCGAGTGACTTATACAAGTCTCTATCTCTCCAAGACAAGTTAGGTTGGTGACTCTAACAGCTTAACTTACCCATAAGACGAAGACTGGTGTGTCATCTGAGTGAAGCAGATTGACCTTCGGATCCCCTACTGACACTAAAGTTGTAGTAGATTACTACTTACCTGTGATTACATAATGTTGTATTGCGCATGTCAGAATATTACATTTAAGAGATACTGGCTAGGAGCGTGTGCTAGCTACCATCGTGATATCTTCCCTGATTGGGCTAAAGACACGACAAAGTGGCGACGATTGTGGGACAGTGGCAGGCAACAAGGTCTGTCTCATGTTTTACACTGTCTTGACAAGGGATAGCCTTCCACTTGTGACAAAGTTCTCTCACCATTAAGAAACGAATTGTCAGTGTTCCAAGGTTATTTGATGTGGGGTTTAAAGGTCATCATTCCCAAACGAACACAGTCTACAGTGCTCTTGGAGCTGCACAAAGGACACCCTGGTACGATAAAACTTTAACCAGGATGTATGCACAAAGGACACCCTGGTATGATGAAAATGAAAACTTTAGCCAGGATGTATGTATGGTGGCCCCTCATTGACAAGGATATAGAGAAATCAGTCCTACTGTGTCATCTCTGTCAGCAGCAGCAGGCAGCTCCGCCTGTAGCACAACCGTGGAAATGACCGTGGGTACGGCTTCATATGTACTTCGCTGGTCCTTTTCAAGGTAAAATGATCCTTGTGGTCATTGATTCACATTCTAAGTGGATAGAAGCCTACCCTACCGAGTCATCGACATCAGCAAAAGTTATCGAACTGTCACACACGCTCTTTTGACCATTGGGAATACCTGAAGTTATAATGGGCCCTGTTTCGTCAGTGAAGAATTCTTCTCTCTAATAACCATGTAACTTCTGCCCATTTCACCCGGCTACAGATGGGTTGGCTGAGTGGGCGGTTCAGATCGTAAAAGAGGAAGTAGAATTGCAAGAGTATTGACAGCATATCGGGTTACTCCACAGAGTACCACTGGTGTTTCACCTGCTGAATTGTTACAGGGTAGACGTATTCGAACACGATAAAACCGAACATTGCCCAACGAGTGGAAAATCAGCAAATGAAGCACAAAGTGTCTCATGATCGTTCAAGTCGTCTCACGTATTTTATCAAAGGAGAAACAGTGTATATGGAGAACTTTGGCACAGGACAGCGTTGGATACCAGCCGTTGTTCAGGAGGTTACTGGACCTGTATCATTTCTGAAAATACAAGACGGGCGGCTGATGAGACAACATCAAGACCATTTGAGAAAGAGAATCCGTGGAGAGACCAGTAACTGAAGGCATTCCTGATGTGTTGGTAGATACAGTACCGGGAGTGAGTGTGGCACCAAATAGTACTGTGGGCAATGGTCATGGCAATGGTCCTGACACTCAGCCAAGTGATGTGATTGAACCGTTACCTGAGCCAACCTCGAACTGCATCTGATCAACACGACCATTGAACCGGTTTCTGAAACAAGTCAGCTGAAACCCGTGGCAACACCGTTGAAGTCTAATCCCAAGAGACTGCGTAAGAAACCAGATAGGTATCAGTAATTTAATTGTTTTTATACGTTTTATATGTATGCATGAATATTTCAATTGCTAGCATTAAATCGAAACTATTGAATTATATCCTGGAGTACTCCTTACTTTTCTTATTCTTGTATCTTGTATCATGTTTTGTTGTTTTATATCCTCTCTAAGGGGAAAGGAGTGTAGTAGATTACTACTTACCTGTGATTATGTAATAGTTGTATTGTGCATGTCAGAATATTACATTTAAGAGATACTGGCTTGCTAGCTGCCATCGTGATATCTTCCCTGATCAGGCTAAAGACACAACAAAAGTGTTGAAATTCTGAAGTTGTCTGTGCAGACGAGTGTTCACACAACTGAAGTGTGTTGGAGTTCGTGGATTGCACTTCACAGTTTTATGTGTGTTAGAAATGGCATGTTTGACTAATAAAAAGGAGAGCGTACAACAAGGGTGATTAGTTAAAAGACAGGACCAAAGTTCTAGTAAAAAAAATACACTGATGCTAATATGAAAGCATCACAAAAGGCAAGGTGTACATTAAGTATGTACAAAAAGAGAGCATATAAAAAAGCTAGGTATGCTGCTAAAAGAGAAAGTATGAGAGAGTGAGGTATGCCTCAAACACCTCTAAAAAGAGGGAGTATGAAAGAGTGAGATATGCTTCAAAAGCCGAAAAGAGAGAGTATGAGAGAGCAAATTTATATAAAAAGAAGTCAGCTGCAAAATGTGGTATATGTCTCGTGCAGATACCAAAAAATCATCACAACAAAATAAATGCTCTAAGTTCCATTCAACAGTTCTGCTTAAGCGATAATACGTGTCACTGGCTTGTAAAAGGGCAGCTAAAGTACTGCGGTTGTGCACGTGAGTATATGAAATGAGCAAAGTGCACACCCACATATGAGTTAACCAGTTAATGTCTTGCACATGTATGCAGGGACCAGAGTGATATCACTGCATTTATGAGGATGGATCTGAAGGCAATAGATTAACACGTTCATATCATTACTACGTATATAAATTGGGAGAATGCCACATAGCAGTTAATAGATGGTTGTTAAGTGTGTATGTATACATCAACAGGATCAGGAGCAAACTGATATCGATTGATGTGAGGGGATGAACTATTATATTTGTGTGCCAGGCTTCAATCGGTCAGGACACCAATACATGCCTGAAGAACTTCCCTCTGGAATATTGAGAGGAACCACAGCTGTGTAGTTAGCCCACATGCTCTACATATTTCATATTCACAATTCACAAGTGAGGCAAGACCAATGAGTGGGGAAGCAGAAATCCTTCCATCTCCGCTGGATTGTCTGCTGTCACCCATATGGTCCTAGCAGGGGCGCCAGAAGCTCTAAGGCATTGGTCCCGTGAAAGTAGGGTAATTAATTATTCATAGCTTTCTGTGCATGCGCAAACTCATTGATAAGGGCAACCATTTAGGTCTAAACTACAGAATGATATTCATAAAACTAATGTAAGGAGTGCACATGTGCATCGGTTTTCACGAGCTAATGTTATGAATATATAATGAGCAGCATCAACATTGGTCCCGCAGTCACGGGGCCTGTGGTACCGGCTCCTGCGCCCCTGCCTAGTCCAATTGAGGATAGCTTGTATAATCATGTCCAAACAGAGCTTCCCTTTCACTTAGTCATGGCTATGAGGCCAAGGGGTCTGACACGCACTGAGTAAGTGTACAACATTTCGAAATCACGGAAATCCACATGGTTTCTTGATTTTGTGATGATTTCTGACTCCATTTGATGGTAGTGTATGCGGGCATCTGATTTCATGGATTTCTGATTTTCGTGGTGATTTCCGAAGCATCAATTATGGACGCCATGTATATTGGACGCGTCCGTAGTAAGGCAAAGAAGTACGGATAGTTTTGACATAAAAGGGTACATCTACCAAATTTCAATTCCACATCACATCTACCTTTGGAACGGCACGCTGCTGGTACTTTCATTTAAACGTATAAGCATGCGTACAGTTTCTGGATTTGCTATGTACACACACGAGTATGTTGCTCAAGGTGGAAACTAGAGCTAAAATATTCATCATGAATAAATAGTCATAAAAGGTCAGCATTTACACAATTACTACATCCCCATCGAATCTTCAGATGTATACATTGGAGGTGATACCACTCCATGTACTTATCACAGCAGACTACCATCGTCTTGTAATCTGCAGTGACAGTAAACAAAGCATGTTTCCACTTTCCTAACTTGACCTACAGGCCTTTGCTGCTTCTTGACAGGGAACAGACTTGTTGTTCTGGTTTCCAAGCTTTTTACAAGCTTAGTTTGTCTTTAGTTACAGGATCAATGCCTAGAGCGAGAAGACATTGCATACAGCGCATAGTCAGTTGTCCCAGTCTGTTGAGCAACATTCATCATTTGTATCTTGATCAACTGCTCTTTAGGATGCACAAGTTGTGCAATCACTTCAAGTGTGTCTGTGCTTGTGGATGTGTAGACGGAGTCATACAAACACACAGAGCTGCCCAGTGTGAGCTTTGTGTATGGATGATTTGTAGTGGCATACCACCCCCTGCACATTTCAGAGGTGACCTTTTCTCAGGGCCGGCGGAGCCGCTCCGGATGTGCATGCGCATTCCTCTCTAGGAATGCGTATGCACACACGTTTAGCGTCGTAGTTGCTGAAGTTACCATGACAAATGACATTCCTAAAAGTTACTGAGCATGACTAATCACATTTGTATAGTGTGGATACGTACATACGTACACATTGGCCGAGATGACGACCCGCATTGGTTGCCTAATGAGCTCGGCAATTATATATGTGGGCAGGGCTAGCGATTGTGTGCATACTGTAATATGGGTGGGGCTCCGTTCACGGCTACATATCGGATTGCTGCGCATGCGCAGACGGCCGGACCAATAAAATTATGCTTCTGCCGGGCCTGTTTCTGCAAGAGTGTTTTGCAGTCCACCTATACACGGGAATTGCAGCTTTAAAAGATTCTGGAAAGCATTAACATGAAGGTTACAGAGCTCCTTTCCATTTATGATTTGGTGGAGGTGTTTCCTGGTCAATGTAATACCACCAATATTTGTACAGTATTCTGAATTTGAGCTATGATTGCTATTGGAGGTGGCCTCATCAGCAATGGTGACAGTTGCATCCAAGTGTGTTGACAGGGATGTCCCAACTAGAGTCTCAATGTAACACAGTGAACTTAAAGATGCTGCGCTGTAGTGATGTTTACATAAGTAGAATGTATCCCCATGACACTGTGTACAACACTGGAGTCTCCAGCAGTCTCAATGTCTGCAAAACATCCACGTGATAGTGTGCAACCAATGCGGGTTGACATCTCGGCCAACTTTGTAGGAGGGGACGACGAAGTATACAAAACCATGCACAAAGTACACCAATCTTTTTGTCTTTGTTAGTGTGGCTACTGATGAGAACTCTTTGTTTTCTCAAGAAAAAAAAACTGCTGTACTCTTCCCACCTTCCATTTGTGTTTTTCTTTTGAGTTCCTGAATACACAGATATTACCAACTTCAATAGTTTCACACACAGATGGATTTGTGTTGAAGGTCATATGCCTCTGTGGTTGAGGATCACTTGAATATGGCTGCTTGTGTCTTACTTGAAAAAGGCTGTCAAAAGAGACCCTCTCACCTTCCTGCAGTAACCACACAGCTGTTGTCTTATAAGTAATGTCTTGATATTGTACTCAACTTCAACATATGGGCAATGTTTAAAATTGGTGGATTTCTTCTTTGAGGAAACAGCATCAACTTCAAACATTGGCAATGAAGTCCCTGGAAGTCTCTTGAAAGACCATTTTTTTAATGCTGTTAGGCGATTGGACGGGTCTTTCTGTGCTTGTGGATGTGTGTTTCTTCCAATATTCTTCCAATATTCCTGCACTGGTAAGCTGGGACACATCAGAGGCAATATCTCTGGGATCTTCAGCAGAAATACTTTCCTGTAGAAGGTGTGGGACTGCATCATTGTCAGCCAGGACTTTACTCAGCACTGGGATGGGTGGATTCTCCCAGCAATTGCTCTTCTTGAGGATTTCAGCCATACCAAGAGTATCAGTTCTCTGCCTCTCTCTACAGCTTCAGCAATTTGTTTGCCGTCTGGAAGTAAATCACAAATGTTTGGGTTGTGATGCCCATCCTTGTTCTTGTGGGCTTCGACACGTGGATATTTGATTTTGGTTTGTTCTGATTCAGCTTCTAGACAAGTTTGGATGTGCAATTGATGTAGCCGTCGCAAAAGACTGAGCATACTGAAGTTAATGACTATGGAGAAGGTAGTACTCATGCTTCTTGCTGCCCTGAAAATTTTTCACAGGACTGATCCCAGCAGCCAAGTATGCGATAATCAGGTTGGAGTAAATCACGCATAGTTACCAGAAATGTGATGAGTGAATGTGCATTGAGTTCAATGCACATATAGTGAAATAATTGTTTTCCAGTGTGTAGTTTGGATTAAGAAGCAACCACTGATGCCAGTAGCGCATAAAGAACACAGCACACCAGGCCTTCTCCATCCTAGAAAATGCATCAAGTTTCTTATCAAGGAAACTATCAATGGCATAGTGAGTGCACTTGTACCCTTTGCATCAGGGATTTAGGAGAGCAGTATTTGCTGATTATGTGCAAAACTACATCATAATTCTGCCTGTACTTGTGATTATGATTGTCTTAGACCATGCTGGTCCTTACCAAAATTACGCCATACAAGGTGGAGGTGATGTACTCCAGGCAAGCACTTCCCTAGTGATAGGACAATAGGTGGTTTGATGAGCCTTGACTTGAGTGTCACAGCTATGTGCACAGTGTCTTGTATATACGCTATGGTAGTTGCCTTTCTCACTGCAAACCATGACAACCACTCTGCTGGGATTGGGAGCCTTTTCTACTTGTAAGAAGGGGACAGAAATGATATTGGGGATTGTGAAGAGAAAAGTAGCTGTGTTGAAACTTTCATCGACTTGAGTTTGCGAGAATCGCCATCAGCACCAAAGCTAACTACAGTAATTCCTTGTGTTTCAGCTTCTGCTGTAATGTGTTTCCATTGCTTCAATACCTTGCTTCAATACCTTGTTGAAAGTAAAAACACCTTGTTGTTTGTGCCCATACCAAACAAAAGGAAGGAACACCTTCTTTGAGGGGCTGTGCCATGTACACAAATGCCTATTTGGCCACATCCACCACCTCAAAGGCCTGTTCTGTTGCTTCAAAGGACACTGCTATAATGCTATCATTAAGTGGCAACCCTCTCTCATCACAAGACAGCACAAATCCCACCAGTCTGTTGGTCTCATTGTCATACTCAACTCTGGAGATTAGACGTGTTGCATCCTCACCAATGGCAACAACTACCTTCGGTGCATTGTAAGCATTCAGGTGTACCAGCAGTTCATCAAATCTGGCTGATACTTGTGGGACACAATTCGCTGCACAGTGCGCAGAGAAGGAAGTGCCTCATGTAGGTTTGATGGTATGCCATAGGCTCAAAATACTAAAAAGAGATGTGGCACATTTCTTCAACACTTATTCATGACGTCTCTATTCTTTTTGGCATTCAAAAACATCTCTTGTAGTAAAGGCGAATATTGCTACCCGCTGAATGGCTCTGTGCAGCCTGCAACGAACATGGGGGTTCTCTTTGATCAACTTAGTCACCCTATCAACAGTTATCTTTAATTGTTGAGGGTCAGTTGCAGATCTCATCAGTGCCAGAGACTGACTTGTCTTTCTTCACCAATCTATGTGTGGTCTCGGATCGTGTAAAGGTTGCAAATGTCTATGTAGTGAGGAAGTCTGATTCTGACATTCTTGTTCAGTGTACCTCACATGAGTTTCACTTCGTTGTTCAGTTGAAAAGCTTGATTGATTTCCGGTTGTGTGTGGTAAATCTAACAATTGAATTGAGGTAGACTCTGTGTTTTCTTTATTAGAAGTTATGGGCTGTTGTCCTACATGCAAATTGGTCTCTGGTGACAGCACCAAATCGGCTGAGCCTTTCATTTGCTATCTTGGTACATCGCTTCAACGGGCTAGATCCCCCCTGTGACAAGTCAGTTCCCTGCCTCTAGAAACACTGCTGGCTTGTGTCAAGAGGGGAAAGCCGAAAAGAATGATTTACTTCACTGACATTCTGGCATGCAGTTTCAGTTTCAGTTTCAGTTTCAGTAATCACCTGTGTATCTCTTCCATATATAGATTCGCTCACACTTCTATGTGTATATTCAGTCACCCTTCCCTGTGTGACTCCGGATTCACTCTCATCTTCTTTGTTACTCCGATGTGTATCTTCATGTGAACCATTCCATGTATCATCAGTCATAGTTCCTTGTGTATCTTCAGTCACCATTCCCTGTGTGACTCCGGATTCACTTACAACATCTTCAGTGTCATTCCGACGCGTATCTTCATGTGAACCATACCATGTATCACCAGTCGTAGTTCCTTGTATATCTTCAGTCATTCTTCCATCGAAATCCATACCATAATTTTGCACAAGGTGTGAGTTTTGGCGCTGTCTCCAATGAATCATGTCTCAGGGCAGGCTATATAGTCAATATTATGCTGTTCAGAGCTGTGGAATATAATTGTAATTTTACACACCTCCAAGGCTTCTATTCCACACCTTCCCACTACATACATGCTCTGCACAACACACATACACACACACACACACACACACACACACACACACACACACACACACACACACACACACACACACGGAGGACACCTGCACTGGGTCTTTGGAAGCCAATGTGATTAGCAGTGAGTTGCCAATACACAAGAATGGGAGACAGCAAAAAAGAACAAAGCTTAACATTAAATTTATAACAATCACAGAACAGAAGAACACACTCATTACATAGACCCATGTATATACAAAATGTATGGAGAGGGGGTATGGAGAAGAGGGTGTAGGGGGAAGCCTTCTACAAGATGTGTGGGTAACTTGAACTCCGAGTAGTGGACCTCACAGTAGATATATACTTAGCGTAGCAGTAAAGTAAGTAAATATTACCCCCAACTTCTACCGCTCTCTCTGGAGCGCTCTGTATAAAATCTGGAATAAACTGACGGCATATTACTTTACCTGCAAATAGTGGTTTGTCTGCAACGAGGTCTGTGGTTCTTGGCCAAGCTCTGTGTCCCGGAGCTGTATCTTGAGCTGTATATATACATATGTTCTTCAATAGAGCAGCTCCTCGCTCAAGACTCAAGAGCGAGCCGCTCAAGAGCCAGGACTATGATGAGGGGAAACTAACCTGGTATTTTAAAATAGGGTGATCTTTTGGAGTCTCGCACGGATGGCTATCCAATTCTCTAGCCGAGTCTCTAACACACAGAGAGTGCACAGCTCGAGTGCCAACCCCACATGATCCCTAAAGGTCATGTGCTCACGCAAAATGTCCGATTTCTCCAATTTCGTGTGATTTCGTGATTTCTGCCGTATTGATTTCAGCCGTGTCAGGCTCCTCGTACAAGACTGCCCAGTACTAGCACTAATTCTAGATTGTTTGAATCAGCACGTGTCTAGATCTATGCACATGCCGGAGCATGTATTGTATCAGTTGGTAGCAGTATCAATTATCAATACTAGCAAATCCAGCACAAGAATTGGTACCTCAGTACTGTATTGCCCACCACTATCCATGTTCCCCTATGGATAGTGGTTCCTTCTGTTACTTTACTGCTACGCTAAGTATATATCTACTGTGAGGTCCACTACTCGGAGTTCAAGTTACCCACACATCTTGTAGAAGGCTTCCCCCTACACCCTCTTCTCCGTACCCCCTCTCCATACATTTTGTATATACATGGGTCTATGTAATGAGTGTGTTCTTCTGTTCTGTGATTGTTATAAATTTAATGTTAAGCTTTGTTCTTTTTTGCTGTCTCCCATTCTTGTGTATTGGCAACTCACTGCTAATCACATTGGCTTCCAAGGGGAACATACTAACCAGGTTATATTATATCAATCATCAAAGTAAGTCAAACAGAGCTTCTCTTTCACTTAGTCTACGAGACTGCCCAGTACTAGCACTAATTCTAGATAGTTAGAATCAGCATGTGTCTAGATCTATGCACGTGAGCATGTATTGTATCAGTTTGTAGCAGTATCAAATTATCGATACTAGCAAATCCAGCACAAGAATTGGATATATTCATACCTCAGTATTGTATCGCCCACTACTATCCGTAACTACCGTGCAAGAGTTGTGCAAGGGTACATGTTCTCCAATGGCTGCTGTTTCTGGGCCTCGTTCTCCATCAGCTCCACAGTTGGCAGCATGATATGTACCTGTGACTATGACTATACGACAGGAGTATTCCAGTGTGATATAGTATTTTATATGGTAAAGACCTTTTGTGCTTCAAATCCAGTCACACAGATCATCTACTTCAGTGCAGTGCAAGTGGAGGTAGCTCTTATTGAACAAATTAATGGGGTGGGGGGAAACACTTCGCCTTCTGTTGCAGTAAATTAGTAGTTCAACATACTATAACCAGGGTTTGTGAGATCATGGTATGGCTCCTTGAACTTGTCAAACTCATTATGAAGCAGGCTTGTCACTAAACAAAGTCCCAAAATTGATGTAGTGGTGGTTCACCATCAAAGAGTGCTTATCCAACCACATAGCAACATCAGTATCAATGCTGAGTCCATGATCATCAGTGCTACAAAAAACCTCTAATCTGCCTGGACAGATTGTCTATTGACTTCACCTGGACCCTCGAATTTTGGTATGAACTCTCTTATATTTCACTCAATAAAAAAGTACCATTGGATTCCTCACGTTTTCCATTGAGTTTCTTTTTGTAGTATCAATTCTTGTGCTGGATTTGCTAGTATCGATAATTTGATACTGCTACAAACTGACACAATACATGCTCACGTGCGTAGATCTAGACACGTGCTGATTCAACTATCTAGAATTAGTGCTAATACTGGGCAGTCTTGTAGCCATGACTAAGTGAAAGAGAAGCTCTGTTTGGATTTACTTCGATGATTGAGCATCATATAACCTGCTTATAGTATGTTCCCCTTAATTGAACACTTGCACTGCACTGAAGTAGATGATTTGTGTGACTGGGTTCAAAGCACAAACATCTTTACTAGGGTATTAGTATACAATAATTCATAATTATTGTATGCCAACTGTGGAGCTGATGGAGAACGGAGAACGGAGAACGAGGCCCAGAAACAGCAGCTGTTGGGGAACACGTAACCATGCACAACTCTTGCACGGCAGTTACGAATAGTGGTGGGCGATATGATACTGAGGTACCAACATTTCCAATTCTTGTGCTGGATTTGCTAGTATTGATAATTTGATACTGCTACAAACTGATACGATACATGCTCCAGCATGTGCGTAGATCTAGACATGTGCTGATTCAGAATTAGTGCTAATACTGGGCAGTCTCGTATGAAGGGCCTGACACAGCTGAAATCTCGTATGTGTACCGCAAAATCAATAGTGTGATACTGATACTGAGGTATCAATATTTCCAATTCTTGTTTTGGATTTGCTAGTATCGATAATTTGATACTGCTACAAACTGATACAATACATGCTCACATGCGTAGATCTAGACACGTGCTGATTCTAACAATCTAGAATTAGTGCTAGTACTGGGCAGTCTTGTAGCCATGACTAAGTGAAATAGAACCTTTGTTTGGACTTACTTTGAATCAAGTATTATATAACCTGGTTATAGCATGTTCCCCTTAATTGAACACTTCCACTGCACTTAAGTAGATGATCTGTGCGACTGGGTTCAAAGCACAAAAGATCTTACAATAATTCATAATACTCTTGTCCCTAGGTTCCTGTGGTATAGCCATAGTCACAGGTATATATCATGCTGCCAACTGTGGAGCTGATGGAGAACGGAGAACGAGGCCCAGAAACAGCAGCCATTGGAGAACACCTAACTATGCACGACTCTTGCAGGATAGTTACGGATGGATAGTCGTGGGTAATACGATACTGAAGTATCAATATTTCCAATTCTTGTGCTGGATCCTAGTATTGATAATTTGATACTGCTACAAACTGATACGATACATGCTCCAGCATGTGCGTAGATCCTGATTCGAATTAGTGCTAGCACTGGGCAGTCTCTTACGAGGGGCCTGACACTGCACATGAAAACATGAAATCACACGATATCCAAGAAATCTGACGAAATCTGATGTTTTGGGTGAGCACGTGACCTTTACGGATGGAACTCGAGCTGTACACTCTCTGTGTGTTAGAGAATCGGCTAGAGAATTGGATAGCTGTCGGTGCGAGACTCGGAATGTAATCTCTGTGATGAAGGCGATATTTTCTGTCTCTTGAATGGTATTGGTGTTACAAAAGCCTCTGGGCCTGACAAAATATCCAGCTGTATGTTAAAAGGTACAGCTATCACTAAAACATTGACACATCTCTTCAAACTTTCCTTGAGAAATTGTAAAATACAAAACTGAAAAACGTGTGGTTCCTATTCCAAAGGCACAGAGGTACACTGAAAATCCTAATAACTATTGACCAATTTCTTGCTCTCTATAGTTAGCAAGCTTTTGATACCTGACAATCAGTGGGGATTCTGTCCAGCTAAATCTACCACTACAGCCTTACTGTCTACTTTTCATAAAGTTATCAATTTTATAACAGGGTTCAGATGTAGCTCTAATATTCTTTGACCTACGTAAAGTGTTCAATAGTGTGCCTCATGCTTTACTACTTCAACTTATAAGGGATATCGAACTTGATTCACATATTGTTCAACGGATCTTTCATGTTTAAGTGACAGAAAGCAATATGTTGTTGTGGAAGGAACATCATCTGACATTTGTTGTTTCTGGAGTCCCACAGGGATCTGTCCTGGGCCTATTGCTCTTTCTGACTCATACTGTGTTGGTAATCTAGAGCTCTCATATAGTTCAAGACTAACCATGTATGCTGATGATATTCTCTTGATGAAGCCAATAAGACGTTTCAATGATTTTATACAGAGATATTGATATCATTGCTAATTGTATCGACAACTTCATCGACGACTTTCACTCAATAATCCAAATGTAAGTACATCAACCTACTATTCCACTTATGGGATTAGATATGAATATTTTGGAACAAGTTACTAGCTATCGATATCAGGGGGTATTAAATTCTCAAAGATTTAGTTGGTCCGAACACATTCAACAGACCTGTAGAAAAGGGAGAAGATTAGTTGGAATGTTGTATAGACAATTCTACAAGTGGGCTGATCCAGCAATATATATAACATGCATTCGACCTCACCTAGAATATGCATGAGACATGAAAGACATTAGAATGCTAGAATCTGTTCCATGTAAGCTTTGTTGGGATATGGACTGCTTCACTGCCTTAATCTACCTTGTTTATCAGAGCGGCGACAATATATGAAGTTACTCACAATGTACAATGTTATCAATGGTCATTATTTTTTCCAGAAGGTATTTTTGTACTTCACGAGCATCTTTCCCTTAGCTACAGACCATCTTATGTACCCAGTGTAATTGAATAACTTACTAAAGGTATCTTCTGTCTCTACTTTTAAATCTGGTTTGTGCAATTGGCTCATATCTTTATGCTATTTACATGTTGCCTATGCCATATTATTTACTGTGTGTGTGTTATGCATAATAATTAACCCTCGGTGCGCACGCGCATGAGGGTCACGGTAGTTAGGTCTGTGTGTCTGTTAAGTCACATCTCACCTCTGGAGCATCTGTTGGTCCTGAAAATACTGTCACTTACTCAGCAGGCAGTGGAGGTCAAAATATTTGTGGGGTTTTCTCTAAAACCGTTCCATTCAAGAGTTATGGCGTGAAAAGCAAGTAAAAGAGCCAATATGCTAATTATATCTAGCCTACTCTGGCTTACTCGCGATCAGGTATTCCTGTTCGAAGTACAGTAAAGCACCAGCAGTTACTGCATGAGGGAGTACAAACATGCATACTGCTCCGGTCAAACCTATAGCACTTCCAGCAGTGTACAGAGCCAACCTTGAGTTTCAATCGCATGTGCCTTTCCAGCATTCACGTACGTGCGTTATATACTTAGCGCGTGCGCTTTCAAGGATTCGCGCACGCACGGACACCGAGGGTTCTGCACTTTAATGCATTCATTATTTTTGTTTTAGTACAAATGGCATGAAAAAATCCCTCAACAGAGACGTCATGAATAAGTGTTGAAGAAATTTGCCTATTTTGGGCCTACATCAAAACCTACCTGAGGCACTTCCTTCTCTGCCACTGTGCAGCGAATTGTGTCCCACAAGTATCAGGAAGGGGAATTCACATTTTATGAACTGCCGAAGGTAGTTGCCATTGGTGAGGATGCAACACGTCTAATCTCCAGAGTTGAGTATGACAATGAGACCAACAGACTGGTGGGATTTGTGCTGTCTTGTGATGAGAGAGGGTTGCCACTTAATGATACCTTTATAGAAGTTTCCTTTGAAGCAATAGAACAGGCCTTTGAGGTAGTGGATGTGGCCAAATATGCATTTGTGTACATGGCACCGCCCTTCAAAGAAGGTGTTCCTTCCTTTGTTTGGTATGGGCACGATCAACAAGTTTACTTCCAAGGAGGTATCGAAGCAATGGAAACACCTTACAGCAAAAGCTGAAACACAAGGAATTACTGTAGTTCGCTTTGGTGCTGATGGCGAACTCAAGTCAATGAAATTTTCAACTTTTGTCTTCACAAACCCCAATATCATTTCTGTCCCCTTCTTACAACTGAAAAGCTCCCAATCCCAGCAGAGTGGTTGTCATAGTTTGCAGTGACAAAGGCAACTGCCATAGCGTATGTACAAGACACTGTGCACATAGCTGTGAAACTCAACTCAAGTTGAAACATGATGCATTGTCTAGGGTGGAGAAGGCTTGGTGTGCTGTCTTCTTTATGCACTACTGATGTCAGTGGTTGCTTCTTAATCCAAACCACACACTGAAAACAATTTTATCACTCAAAATGCCTATATGTGCATTGAACTCAATGCACATTCACTCATCACATTTCTGGTAACTATGCATATTTACTCCCACCTTAATATTGCATCTTTTCCAATGAGCTTGGTCTCTTAACTGTACCCAAGAAGGTAGTCCTGAAAAAAAGAAAAAGATGCTGGAGGCTTTAGGAGGGTATTCCAAATTCCAAGTAACTCAAACAAACAAAATGCTACACAGGCAGCTTACAATGCGCATGCGTGCTTTCCGTAGGAAAATAGCACACCACTCCAAGGGATAGCCATTAGTAATTTATACATCTTTCTATGTAGGAACCGGAAAAGAAGAGAATTGGAGACCCCAATTTACGGGAGCTAAGTCACGTTCTGTTGAAAGGTATGATACATACCACTACATCTCCATTTTGGCCACAATTGAACGACTCTTGATGGATAGCAGCGTGATTGAACATTTGGAAACCTTCCTGTCACGCATACGTAACGATGGAGATTTTTGTGATGCCGCTACTTTTAGGAATCACCCCTTGTTCTCACAAGATCCCGAGGCCCTACAGATCATTGGGTACTATGACGAACTAGAGGTATGTAATCCCCTTGGGTCGCATATCAAGAAGCACAAAGTTGGTGTTGTCTTCTATAATATTCGATCTACTTACAATTCTACAATTCTAGCTACAAAGCCTGTACTCGAAAAGCATGGGATTGTTGCCATTTTACAGCCATTCTTTGAAGATTGTAACAAACTGGCCAAAACCGGTGTATCTGTGTGTGTGAAAGGTGCTAACCGTGCTCTGTTGGCGTTCTTGGCCGACAATCTGGCCAGTAATAAACTTAAACTTGGTGGCTTTAAAATGAGTGTTATTGGGCATGATGGCATGGACCCTGTGTTTGCTATTATTGAAGAACTTCTTGTCATTGGTGGTGATATGGTTTTATTTTGTGTTCGGAACTGTAGAGTATGTTATTTCGATGATCATTATCATGCCTATGTTGTGGATCATACCTCTGAGCAGTCACTCACCGTTAATTGCTAGATAGGAATGTGTATCATGCTCATGCCATGTCTGATGGTTTGAGTTACATCACTTTAAAACATTCGTTCATGTACATCATCCAAGAAATGTTCCTGTAATCCAAAATTGGTAAGTTTACCCATTACTATAATGGTTGTTATCACCAACGCGGTAGTTTTAACTTAATTGGGTAGTATCAACCTTTTTGGTAGTTATAACTCCTACTGGGTACTTTTAACACACCAGAGATGTGGGATTTACAAGCTGTTATGGTTAATATGACCAACGTGTTTTTTCAGTGTATCGACATCAGACTACTTGGTATCGTATTGTTTTGCAATCGCCCACCACTAGTTACGGACCTTCTGCTAGACTTCCAGCGGCACAGAGGCAGAGCTGGGACAACTTGTTAAAAGTGTCCTTTTTGTGCCTTTGAAGCCCAATGGACCAGGTCATTCCATCTCGAGCTACTAAGGTAATACCGTATAGTAGTTTCTATGCTGCATGATCCGTTACATACTAGCTGTGCACGAGTGCAGAATGATATCATTAAGCAACGCACAAATATAATAGTCATCCCCTCACATCAATCCATATCAGTTTTCTCCAAGAACTACAAGTTCACACAGACCTTACAACTATCTGGTGCATCCATTAACTGTTAAGTAGCACTGATGGCATTCTCCCAATTGTAATGATATGAACCTGTAACTATTGCCTTCAGATCCTCACAAAGTCAGGTGTTATAAATGCAGTGATATGGTACAAATATTGCTCTTGTCTCTGCATACATGTGCAAGACATCGAGTTCTTTAAAGAGAAACTCTTGCATATGCATGTGGACATTTACTGCAGTTAGTGTGTACGTCTTTCTCTAGTGCATTATTCGTAGATCAGTATATACATAGGCGTAGCAAGATGATTGAAAGTGGGGGGGCAGAGATGGGAGTTTGGAATCAGCGGACTGGAGCGGTGGAATGGACTACTGGAATGGGATACTGGAATGCCCAATCATTGCACTAAACCTGGGCTGGTGAGTGGGAGTGCAGAGCAGCGGTCTGAGCTACACCAGCAGTGCGCTAGTGGGTCCGACGTCAGTGTGTTGCTATTTTTTCCACCGTATGATGTAAATGGCACCCCCAGCTGCAAGCAGCCCGGTCACCTCGCTGACGCTTCAATTCTAGTCTCACTACGCAGACTAAAGGGCTGGTCTCTATCTACATATGTAGAAGAGTTGAGCCAATTTCCTACATGGCTATATAACACATTATGATTAGCAGGCTAGTATTTCATGGTGCTATATCTACCATTATGCAAGTGAAAACCAAACAAGTTGTAACACTTCCACCATGATATGTTAGTTCAAAATTTCCAACACAAGGAGTAACGGACATTGGACTGCTATGGATGTAAATTCGTCTCTTTGTTTTGGGCTTTCTTGACTCTGGTCTTGACTTCTGATCTTCCTTGGTTCATAACTTCTGAGAAGCTAACACACGACTTCATTGCAACCTTTTTCTTCTTTGGGGGTGGCAAAGAACCTTTGCGTCCATGTCCAGCTGGCATATTTGTTGTTGTTGCTTATTAAGCGATTTCTTAGCTTTCGAAACCACGTTAGAAAGGTCATCAAATCTCCATTGTCTTCAGCAGCAGCTACAGTATGAGCGCAAATGCTAAGTGACCGCCAGTTCGGGCAAGTGTTGTCACATGCAAACTGTCCACCTTTCTTACAGACAACTAGATGAGGACGAGATCCAGAGTTACTTTTCACCATCCGAGCTTGTCATTATATCCAGGAACTTTCACTACTGCATTCTTTTCTGATAACAATTCACTAGCTTTTTTTTCCATATTCCTTCCAGGACAGGTAGAGGTGTGACAACATGAGCATGAGCATTTACATCCACTAACAAATTACGTAGAGAATGTGAGTCCCGAAATTTGGGAATGGTGGTGTCTTCACCAGATTCATCTGAGTCTAACACAGAAGTGGAATAGGCAGTGACTGAAAGAGCTGTATTACTCGTTACAAGTGTGTGTGAACACTGGCCAATATCAGTACTGGAAAACAAGTGTCTGCTGCATATGCATTTTTTGAGGCTGTATAGCATGTTCCTGACCATGTACTGCATCACCAGACTCACCAACCTGTTTAGGAAGAACGGCAGAGGCAACACATCTAAGATGAGCCTGTCTCTTTTCAGCTGACATCTTCAGGAACCACTTATCTTCCTGTCGTGTCAAATCTGTGCACACAATTGAAATTTACCCCAATAGCCCTCTCCAATTCTCTGTCTTGGTCATCAATGACTTCTCAAGAAATGAAGGTAGTTCATTTTTGTTGTAATCTACTTTACGTTTGAGCAATGCATTGACGCTCTCACTTGCTTTCGTGTGGTGGTGAATCACCGAGACCTGCTTCTCTTCTTGTAAATTTCAGCATGCATTTTTTAATAGACGAACTCTTGTACTCCTGAAACCACCTCACAAAAATCTCCATGCACTTTCCCATCTTGGACCACTCAGACATGTCAACTCTCACAGATTCTCTATGAGTCTCACGAAATTGGCATCCGTCTCACGGTCTCACGGGCACTCTACATAAACTCACGTATTTTGAGCACCGCGGGCCGCTCATGGGCATTCGTTCGTACGCCACTGGCTATATATAAGCAGAGCGCAGCATTAGTCAGTGTGGTGGCCAAGAGGGGCATTCCTGACAAATCGCGGCGATGCCCTCATTACGGCTGGATGACATTCTGACACAGCCTAAGTGCACGGGCGTATAATGAGTCCAAAAGAGTGCTGCGTGTTAAGAGATATACATGGATACTGAACATCCCTAGATCTGCATGCGATAGTCCAGCTAATCTCACTGATTTTTGTTTTCAGAGGTTGGCATCTCTGGACCACTTGCTACACAGTGTGTGGAGACCTTGCTCAAATTCAGCTTCATCCTTGGAATCGACTAGACCTTCAGAGTAATGGAGTAGCAATTTGTTTTCCAGATACATCAGCAAGTATGATTTGCTTAAGTGGTTCATCAACTCGCAGTTCCTGAAGCTTGCCTTTGATGTTACGCCGCATGTGTGTGCTACAAAGAAGATGTATAGCTGCAGGAAATTCATGCTGTGAAAAGTTGCTCTTCCCCATCTGTTCCAAAACATTTCAGATCGGGACGTAATCCAACAAGGGTGGAAGCAAAATACAAGTAGGTGGAAAATGTCTTGCGGTAATCTACCATAACTGGACCAATAAAAGCAGAATGGTTAGTTGTGCAATGAAGAAAGAGGTGCTGATAAGTAATTACAGTCACATCAAAATCCCCAAGGGATCCACTGTCATGATCCCAAACTGTTGTGGATTGGTACAAAACTTCACAAGGTCATCTTGTTGCCTGGTAGAGAGTAACAGATCAAAGGCTAAAGTGTGCCAACATATCATATGTGGCACATCACTAATTACATAAGGCTAGTAAGGGAGTGGTTAGGGGCCTGAGAAACCATAGAAATGGTAACAAATTAGTTGTTGCATGGGCCCTCATGCTCACACAGGATATATTGGCACAGTTATGATGTTATCCCTTGGGCCTGTACATCATAACTGTGCCAACATATCCTGTGTGGCACTCAGGCCCATGCAACAACTAATACAAGTTGCCTATTAGTGCAACAATGATGGCAGGTTCCCGAAGCATCCTTACATCCCTGATGAAATGGTGCAAGTGATCTTCAAGGAAGGCCTTTTGCATCACAACAGCCAACTCATCGTAACCCTGACATTAACCAGACATTTAATGGCTGCTTTTGTCAGCGTTTGAGATCACTAGGTAATCACATGCATCTCGTGCTGCAAGGATTCCTCCCACACTGGCTGATACTTTTCCCAAAACCTCCTTAGGACCACCACTCAACCTTTATAGCAGACATGGTACTTGGTAGAGTAGGATAGAAACGTTTTTTTTTTCGACTTACTATTTCCATGAGGGAAAACTTAGGGTGTGTAGTCATGTGGCACATAATACACCACTAAGCAATAATGATGTGGCTGGTTCTTGGAGTCTGTAAAAATTGAAAAATAAAATACGCTATACTTTCATCACAATGCACTGCTCTGTGGTGAAAATACACTATAAGATTCATAGGTATGTTTTGTCACATTTACTCCGGCTTCTAATTATATATTGCTACACATTGTGGACAAGCAGAAAAGGCAAGGCCAGTAATGTTTGTGCATAGCGTGGGGGCAGCAGCCCCAGGACCAAAATGCACCATTAAATACATATATATGGAAATTCTGCACCAGCTGTACAACTAGATGGGCTCACTACACTCGGCAACTAAATGAATGCTGAAATATGACCTAACTAGCATAAACCAAGCATGTCCAGCAAACTCTAAGACTGCATGCTGCACTGGCTTACAAGATGGTTAGATTAGTCCATGCTGGCATAAGTGTAGGTATTTACCAAAGACAAAAGCAAGGATTCTCCGGAAATCACTCTTTGATGGAGGCACACTGTGAGCCAAACACATTGCTTCCTTTTGCCCTAGGAGCTACTTTTTCAACCAAGATGTCATCATCATGTCTATATGAGCACCTGAAATGATCTGTGTGGGAGCCTTTATGATGCCATTTTCCGCACATATCTTTTTTTGATGTCATTAAGATGAGCAAGCGCTGTGACATCAGCAACAAATGTGCAACTTCTGTTTGCTTCTAACAGCCTCTCGCAAGCTATCCTGTGGCTATGTATTGCATGAAGTAATATTTTGCATGCTGAGTACTTAGGTGGTGGTCTCTTGTATATTGGAATCCCCACAGAGTTTGTGTCAAATAAATCATGATTATGTGGACCCTCCTATATGTTCACAGGCAGGTGTACGTAATATGTACAATAGGTACATATATAAAATTAAAAGTGAGCGCATGAATTACATGTGTTACGTGAGGGCAGGAGGTTCATTATCATTATGCATTAAAAGCAAGGTTCACAACAAAGAAGAGTAAACAGATATTAAATAATGATTTTAATCAATGGTCCAGGGAACAACAGGAGAGGAAATCACCTTCAGATCAGACGGACCAAACGCTGTATACAGCTGGACACGCGCAGTTGATCTGAGCATGCGCAGTAAGAAATAACGGGGAAATGATCAAATTCTTGCGCTTGGAAAACTTGATGTGGGCAGTTCATGAGAAACTAATAATCAACAAATGTTGGCTTAAAGTACATAGCACTACTGATCTGCCCATGCAAGGTGAGACATACATACCTATGTTTATGTCTGTATATGGCTGTATCGTATCTATTGCTGTTACCCTCAGAAGCTAAGATTAAGTTGGTTGCGCCAGAGAGCCGCGCTACACTACGCAGAGAGAGAGAGAGAGAGAGAGAGAGAGAATCGCCCGTTAACATCACTAGTTCAATGCTACACATTGTTGGCCAGCGGGAGTGCGCACGCAAAATTAGGAGCACGTACGGCATCATGGTATGAACAGTGCGGGCATACATATATTGAGAGAAAATCGCCCACTAGGATGGCGAGCGTCGCTCGCCAATTAAGGTAGGGCGGGGTAAGGACTTCCGTATACTTACACTTTGAGCACTATAAAGTCAAATTTGGGGGAGTAATTAGATGTACTAGCATACAAAGCTTATCCCTGCTTTAAACCCGTATGGTACGCCAAAAACATTAGCGCACAACATTGTGCCAGCATGATATTACAGCATATTACAGCGTAATAACGCTGTAGTATTACGCCGTAATTACACCAAATAAAGCTCATACAGCAGGCAAATGCACCACTACACCAAAAATGATAAAAATGAAAAATATACAACAAAAAACAGCAGGCAGAAGTACCACTTCGGACCAGTCCCGTATGGCAAGCCAAAAATCATTTTGCAACATCACACCAATGAAGACATAATATTACGTCGAAAATATGTTATATTACATCATGATACTTCACACTATATTACACCTTGTGGTGTGGTAATATTACGTCTTATCGAAAAGCTGTTATATTACATTACAATACTTCACGCTATATCACACCTTGTGGTGTGGTAATATTACATCATCAGGTAATAACATCAGCAGCAGCGTAATAGTGTATGTGGTAATATCATGTCTTCTGCAAATGGCGTAAAATAAGCCATTTATTTTGTAATATGACGTCTCCCGTAATCATTATATTACGTCTTTCTGTAATTGTCATAGTACGTCATAATGATTGGTGGCATAGTATTGCGCATGCCCGGATGGGTAGAGCTAAGGTAACGGCACGGACGCCTGAAGAGCAATACTTGTTGTGGGGATGGGAAAGTTTTTTTACAGAGCTTTCTACGTACAGCAGAAAGACAAATGGAAAATGCCAACCAGGCTTTTTCCGAGTATGTGTTGGAGCGTTTACAGATATCCATGCTGAGTTTGTCGGCGTTGACGGATCAACTGCGTTCCATTGCCCCCAGTAATACCCAGCAAAGTTCAGTGAGTGCATATAACTACTCTGAAATAGCTGAACTAGTTGTGCGTGTTCAAGAGATTGCCTCACAATGGGAACGCCATATTGATGAGCAAGTTTTTATACATGCCGCTACTTCATATTCCGCTCCACATGATGCTCGTGTTGGACCACCGAGGTTCGATATAACAAGGGAACAACTTCAGTACCTGGCCTCCATGTCTTTCTCTTGGAGTCAAATAGCAGGAATGCTGGGTGTATTACAGAGTACCCTCTACCACAGACGTTTAGAATATCAATTGGTGGACTATGCAAGGGAGAATGTAACAGATGAAGAACTTCAGTCTGTGTTTTTACATTTGAGGAGTGAATCACCAGCATCAGGGGAAGTGATGGTTTGGGGTGCACTTAGAGCAATGGGCTTCATTGTTAGGAGGCAGCGGTTGCGGCAAGCAATTCGAGAAATTGACCCTCTTCACACAGCCCTTCGTTGGAGAGGTGACTTTACTGGGCGTAGACCATACTCTTTACCTGGGCGTAATTCATTATGGCATATGGGTAAGATGGAGTCAATTGGCTAATTTTAGGATAATGATTCCTTTAGGCTGGAAACGTGTTTCTGGCCAAGTAGTATTAGTGTGGACGGGTATCATTACTGTGACGTCATATCCATCCATTTCGTCACGGGCATGCAGCTGTCTCTTCAGTCGAGCAAGCATACAGTCAAGAAAGCCCCTCACCACTGTAATTTTGGAGGTGTGGCTTCTGTAATAAAACATGACATCACAATAATGGGCCTTTACTGCGGCCCAGCTGAGTGCATGCGGGCGGATGACCAGAAACATGTTTACAAATAATGGTGGCCTTAGCTCTGGAGTAAGTTTTTCTTATTATCCCAACAATACAACTCCACTACCTAAATTACCTTCCATTTTCATGCTTGTACATGTATCATTGTCAATGTTGGTACATGATGTTAAGTAAACGATGCTGCTAGGGCAAATAGGGTGGAGGCCATGTCATATGTACATACAGTAAGTCTTCTGCTATTCCCTACCTAATTTCAAGACCTAAAGGTTACAGAATCAAATAGGGGAGAGTAAGTCTCATTGTATATGTAGTACTTGGCTCATCCCGGCCAGATATAAGTGTTGTGCTTTCCTCAACAGATGAGCATCATAAGCTTGTCAGGTAGCACTTAGTAACCCACTATGCTATGATGGGTATAGCAGAATTGTGGTTTTTATCAAGTGCTCAAGCAATAAGAGGGCCACTACAGTATATGAGTCATTCCTGCAAGCTGTTCAGAAGTATGGATTGCCATCCAGACTTCGCTGCGACCAAGGTGGTGAACATATAATGGTTTCTTAACATATGTTACACCATCGTGGCAGTGAAAGGAGATCTGTACTTGTTGGAAGCTCAGTCCATAACCAACGCATAGAGCGTTTGTGGAGAGACATGCATCGATGCGTTACAGGGACATTTTATAGACTGTTCTATTTTTTAGACCATCACAACATGCTTGATTGGATTAATGAGGCACATCTCTATACTCTTCACTATGTCTTTTTGCCAAGAATTAACCAAGCACTTCTACACTTTCAAGAAGCCTGGAACCAACATCATATCCGTACTGAAAGAGGGATGACACCCAACCAGTTAGTGCTTTGAGACTTCGGAATGCTGGATTGGTAGCTCTTGACTTTTTTGATCAAGTTTCAGGTGACTATGGTGCCTCTGAGGAAGGTGTTTCAGTTACAGACACAGAGAGTGTTGAGATCCCATCCAGCACCATCCATCTCACAGATGAACAACTGCACCAGCTTGAGGAGAGTGTTGATCCACTGAGTGACAGTGACAATTTTGGACTGGAGTTATACCAACAAGCACTGGAAATCATTACAAATTTTTAATTCGATGTTGTACAAAAAATGAATATATTTGCCACGTAATTAGAATATTGTCTTTGAAACATCCAGTTGCATACTAGCTTATACAAGTGTTGTCTTCCTAATAAGCAATCAGTGTTGAGGAGATTGTAATATCTGAAGTAATTAAACCACGTATAATATTATCATTTACATGTACAAGGCATGCAATAATCATTGGACAATTTTCAAGTGATCAAGCACCGCATGAAACACATGTAGCTATAGAGAAAACAGATTATAGATACTACAGAGTATGATTTTAGTCGTGCCATTCAAACAGCATCCATTGCCCTCACTACTTCTCATTACTTGTTGAAATTCATTAGAAAAGTCAAGGTAAGTCAGATAGTTGGTTGAAAGCTCAAGAACACAGCTGCAGGTATGGGTGATGGGCCGGCGAGCAATTCCTGAAAGCTTGTTGAATGAGATAGTGATGTCCTTGGCAATTATGCATTCCAGTTACGAAGCGTAGGAAAGAGTGCAATTCTTCCTGAGACAAATTTCTTATGAAAGTTGTTAGATAGCCAAAAATTCTCTCCTCATCCGGTTCCATTGCACTTGGTTCAATCAATTTAGCAAGGACTTGCTGTGGTGAAGCCCTGAGAGCCTTATAGAGTGCAAAGAGTCTCTCAACAGTGTGTCCTTTGAAAGCAGGCGACATATAGGAGGGGATTTACTAAATGTCCACAGTGAGATAGCAAGGATTTACTAAATGTCCATGGTCAGGCGGCATGTAGGAGGGGATTCCTAATTTACTAGATTTGATTCCGTGATAAAAGGTTGATTAATGTCCACCAATTTTTAAATGTCCCCGAGAATAGATTTTAACACAAATGGCACCCCAGGCACTCCATACCCCATCTTTAAGGTCATACGTAGTGTAAATATAAGTTTGCTGGCGCCACGTCCCTGACCGATTAGATTGCCAATAATGACATTTATATATATATTTATAAATGACATTTATATATACCTTTGGTGATCTAGTTACGCGGTCTTTGTCTTCAAGGTCAGCTGCGTCTTCGACATCAATGTATGTGTTCCAGGTCGTTCACCACCTCTGTAAGAGGTAGGAACTGGAATTACCGGAATGCGCCGACAACTGCACCCTGATTCCCTGCTTTCCAAATCGAGAAAGTTCTTGCTCAATTGATTCACACACATTCTCCCGTCGGACTCGCAAACACCTCCTAGACTCACAGTACTCGAAAAGCAACTCAATTTTAGCCATCCGTCTTGCGTACACGTACTGCGCATGAGCACTGAGTTTACGCGGGATACTTTTGGCAAAGGCGTAATAAAACGATATACGGGAAGACGTAATACTACAATTACGGGAAGGCGTCATACTACAACATGAAGATTACGGGAGGCGTCATATTACAACATGAAGATACATGTAACAACTTATTTTACGCCATCTGCAGAAGACGTAAAATATTACCACACTACATTATTACACCGCTGATGATGTAATAAAGGTGTAATAATGACACTCCCTGGTGTGATGTAATATAACAGCTTTTCGACGTAATATTACATCTTCAGTAATATAACAGCTTTTCGACGTAATATTACGTCTTCATTGGTGTGATGTCTTTTTGACGTAATATTACGTCTTCATTGGTGTGATGTCTTTTCGACGTAATATTACGTCTTCATTGGTGTGATGTTGCAAAATGAATTTTGACATATTTGGCTTGCTATAGTCGGTAATGTTGCCATCACTGAAGCAGTGATGTCCAGGACTGCCACGGACTGTCCTGCCTTTCCCAACACTAAATCCCTTACTCAGCAAAACACTGAGGACAATGTACATGATACTTCCCTAACCTTCCTGGACATTTCATGTGCACACCAAGGATGTCCCACATCTTACTGACAATGCATACCTGCACCCAGTCCCTGAGTGTCCCAATATATAGCCCAGCACAATGATTTAGTACAGGTGACCATGTACATAGAGTACCCTGGGATGACCCCCCACTGGTCCCAGTCTTAAGATGACATCCTGGGATGTCCCTACAGGTATACAATCCTACTGTTCCCAGTCCTAAACTGTCCTGGGATGACCAGGGACATCCTGGGATGACCAGGGACATCCGGGGATGTCCCTACAGGTATACAATCCTACTGGTCCCAGTCCTAAACTTTCCTGGGATGACCAGGAACATCCTGGGATGTCCCTACAGGTATACAATCCTACTGGTCCCAGTCCTAAACTGCCCTGGGATGACCAGGGACATCCTGGGATGTCCCTACAAGTATACAATCCTACTGGTCCCAGTCCTAAACTTTCCTGGGATGACCAGGGACATCCTGGGATGTCCCTACAGGTATACAATCCTACTGGTCCCAGTCCTAAACTGCCCTGGGATGACCAGGGACATCCTGGGATGTCCCTACAAGTATACAATCATACTGGTCCCAGTCCTAAACTGTCATGGGATGACCAGGGACATCCTGGGATGTCCCTACAAGTATACAATCCTACTGGTCCCAGTCCTAAACTGTCCTGGGATGACCAGGGACATCCTGGGATGTCCCTATAGGTATGTAAGTCATAAACCGTCCTGCAGTGGACATCCCAGGACATCCTCAGGATCCCAGTCTAAAGTGTCTTGGAATGACCCAGAACACTTTGGAACATACAACTAGCCAGTGGTCCAGTATCTTGGAATGTCCCAAGACCTGTTTTCCTGAGATAAGAGAGGTTTTACAAAATGTTATTGACGAATGAGGATGACAGTATGTTGTTAGTTTGATATGAGTGCAGATACAACAAAATGATCAGATTGGTTACATATAATGACTTCTCCTCAACTTCCTCTCTTCTCTTTCATTATGCAAATCGCATATGTACAACAAAAAGAAAAAGAATTTACTTCTGTTCATTCTCCGCGTCATCTTCCCATATTGGGAAAGCCACGAAAATGTCTGTTCACAAACTTCAGTGTCGACCTGAAAAATTACATCACAATGGATAACATGTACATAATTTGTCTGGCAAATTTCCTCAAGAGGGAACATGCATGCATTGTACCCTCAAAGAACAAAACGCATGGTGAGTTACATAGTAAGTGTACAGATTGTATGCACGCACATACATTGTCAAGATCACGGAAGTGGTGGGGGTCACAATTTGTGAGGCACCATTTATCGGTGTGGCCTTTCATATGTAGCTTGTCAACGACTATTTCCACCAAAGCCAGCTTCTTAGCAGTGACTGTGACACCTCGTTGGCTTGGATGTCTGGCAAATTTCCTCAAGTGGCAACCGTCATCATAGCAGATGTATTCTATTCAAAACACAATTCACACAACGCATAAATGTAAACTGCATCACATACTAATTCTCTGAAACTGCAGGATGATCCTGGAAATACTGATGTAGATTTGCATACACCTGTGTCTGACTCAGATGTGAATAATTCTGATAAGATAACAATAACACCGCATGGTCTTATCCCAGCTAGTACTCCTGCATAATGAAGAATGATTAGCTACATGTACAAGGTCGCATTCGTGTATCAGTACTATTCCATCCAACACAGCATCTTTGGCTCTTGTTACTATTGTTATTACCTGCTGTTCTATGATGCTGTCTGCTCTTGTCCTTTGCAGTATTGCACATCAAATCCATTGAAGGAGTGTCATTCAATATGCTGGTAAATATACGTAGGAAATGTGTATGTGTGCTAATTGGTGGATAATAGAAATGTATAGCCTATCCTACCCAGGTTCAGAAGTTTTCATTGACTTTGCCTGTGGAGGACGTGTGACATCATGCTTCTCGACAGTAAGGGTATGATTAATCACTCCATAGCTCGCATCAGTGGTAGTAATGACCTCCTGGGTGTACTTACCACACTCAAATTCATCAATTAGTGACTGTGATAGGGAAGATGCTGGCTCCCATGTTAATCGTTGTTTGTGTCCTAACCAGGCAATCTGTAGAAATGTGGACATATAATTTCTTGAGATGTTACAAATGAGGGCACATGCATGCATAGTATACAAAAAGTAGATGTATATTACCTGATAGTACGTCCCCCTGCGAGTTTGCTTTTTGCTACTGATGAATGCTACAATGTTCTCCTTTGGTGTGCTTACATTCTTTTCGTCTTCTGTATAGGTCATACTTCCTACTCGTGGAGAATGTTCATAGCAGAATTTGGACTGATATGCCGGGGACTGTTGGCATCCTGTTTTAATTGTCCCAGGTAAGCCAACATATTCTGCAAACCCTGCTTTAGTAGCAGCACATATGTCACGTCTGTTCTTCATATTCCCGTCAATTAAAAGAACGCTTGTGCACCCAGGTTATGAACACTTGTGCCCTGGATAACATGTACATAATACCTGAATATAGCTGTAACCGTCAAACAGGGTAGCCTAACACTTTCACTAACCTGCATATTTAGATGTAAACTGCTTTGTAGTAAGTTGGAGTAATATCATCAAGAGTTTGTTGTAAATTGGTTGAAATAATGCAACGTGGAAAAACCCCTGGATATTTCTTATAAATATCTAATACACAGAAATGCAAGTGTGCCTCCTCAAGACGCCGCCTGTCCAAGCATTGTCTATAAATAGGACTCTGTTCGCTGCAAAAGCAAGTAGAGCAAAAGTATTAAGGCATTGAAAAGTAAACAGACCCCATGCACTTGTATCCATAGCTCCATTACCTTATCCAGCCCTACCCTGACCCCAGCTAACATATATAGTAGCCCAAGACACGGTAGTATATTGGATTGCTACAGAAACATGCTTTATTTGAGCAATCATGAACGCAAATAATATACAGATCCTACCAAAGGTTGTCATTCTCATGCTGCGCCTAAAGTGAGAGTTGAACCTACAGAGCTTGCATTTTAGGTAAATACTCCTACCAACCAAACAGTTAAGTGGCTGGATCATAGACATGAAAGAAGCATCTAAGAGTAGCTTACATTTCTTCCTCATGTGAAAGAGACTGTATTGGTCTTTTTGGTCATAGACTCATATCCATGTGTATAATTATAGATCTCGCATTTCTGTTTGTACGATACCTGCCCCAGAATTTCGGCACTTAACGTACAAATCAATTTCATTTGAAATACTGTCATGTTTGTAGAAAGGAAGTAAGGAAGATTAAAGCAATCATCATCATATATGACGGTTGATTCAGTGCTTTGATGATACCCATAGTGCTGGGTGAATGAACATCCTTTCCAGTGATTGCTGCAAAACTTGCGAAAATGGGTTCCACTGACTGTCCCCATCTCCTCACTATAAATAGTAGGGAAGCTTGGCCCATCTTCTCGGACTAGCAAGTGTCCTCCACACATTCCACAACATTGTTTTGAAGATATTAAAACAATCCCAAGTGGATGATACCTCATTACACTCAATCAGCATACCAAGCTGGTATGTCCTGTGCTGATCCTACTGAAGTTGTTCAGGAGGCTGTAAGGAGCCATATTCAACATGGCTCCTCAGTTTATCAGTTTATCAGTTAACATCTTAGGTGCAGAGTTCAAGTGAATGGTCGACTCAGAGCAAATCACTCTCCAGCAAGGAGTAAGACTACGTTTGGTTTTGTCTCCAATGGTCTTTCTCATTGTCATGGATTCTTTACTAGTTGAACTGGCTAATGCTCTGTACAGCAAATCTATACTGGATCTTTTGGACATGCAGATGATCTCAGGTGCGTGGCTGTAAGCACCCATTGTGAAATCCTTTTCTGATAGAAATTTCCTGAAGCTAAACATGGACAAACTGGAGATCCTTGAGATGGCAAATGGGAATCATGTGAGAGTGGACGCAATACAGGTCGGACCAGTAGTCCTAAAGCCCTCCAGCTCTGTTACATGCCTTGGTGTCATTTGAAGCAACTCACTTTCTCCTAAAGAATCTATCGCTTACAACATCTCTAAGGCCTGTAGTAGCAAGTTAAATCCTCTCTGCTGCTGTTTGAAGTATGCTCTCTTCCGTTGTGAAAATTGGCTACTAACTGACCAGCTTCTTAAACTTCTAAAGGACTTCCAGGCTGAAGTTGGAACGAGAATTCTCAACTTGCCAAAGTATTGTGCCAATGTCAGTGTGTTGGTTGCTTTGGGTGGCCAACCATGTGTTTACATATTCTGAACCGAAAATTGGGTTTTCTTTGGAAACTAATGTGAATCCACAATACCGATCAATCAGCTCAGATATTTATTAAAGGATCAGGATCCAGGACCCCTTATAGTTCAGCAATCTCAACAGATTTATGTAACATCATTACTTCTGAATGGGAGCCCATTGTGTCTGAAATCTGTAAAGACACCCTTTTTTGAGCAGATCAAGTTGGAGCAGAGTATTATTATATCATGGTGTAGATTGTGGGACAAAGCTACATGAATTTCTTGTTTCTTGCAAGTTATTTTGAGAACCCTAACCATTCCATATTGATCAACCGCATACACTATGTGACTTTGTTACATCTACAGGTTCTCCAGCTGCCAATCATATATTTTCACACGTCTTGAGCATTTATTGGAGATATTAAGTGACGATGACAAAGATATTTTCTCAGTGGGGAAGGAGCTCAAGAGACTCCATTATGTGTATATTTTTCTTTTGTCTGTGTGTGCATTGTACTTTTAGTTGTACCACTTACCATCCAGGCCAACACTTCATGAATTACAAAGTAAAGCAGCAGTGAAAAAGTGGGAGTAAGATAAGGACACAAATGTTGTTAACTGTTGTGGAAACCAGTTCGATGCAGGACAGTCAAGTTTGTATTCTTTGTTGTGAATCAGCCATATTATACTGCCAACAGTGTGGTCCTTTGGTTCATTACTGCTACAAATGCTATTCAAAGCAGCACGAGAAAGCAGATTTCTTCCATGTACTTGAGAGATGGGAGGTAATTTACTAGTAAAGACTAGTAGGATGAGAATATTAGAACCCATTAAAGGTGTTAAGATTAGCAATACAGAAATATGATGTTACGTTTTCATGCTTATAGAAAAATATATGTATTCTTGTCTAATTGAATACAGGTAAATGTTTGGTGTAGTATTTTTACAACTATGCATTGTTATCAGGTTAACATGAAATGAAATATCTATTCTTTCTAGTAGAAGGTTTAAATGCCGGAAATATATGTCCATCTTGTCCAGAGGTGCGTGTGTAATTGAGTACAGTATTATGTATTAACATTGTACATGCAATTAGGGTGATGGAAAGTTAGTATATGCACTCAATGCCCTTTTTAGACTTCATTGAAAGCTAGCAGCTGGGATTAGTTGCAGACCAGCCCTGCATGGGGGTTTCTTTCTCTGCAGTCAAGAATTGGTTGATGGGTTTGTTGCCACAGAATGTGTTGACTCTAAAAAAATGTTTCAGGTACTATCACTGCTTATTTATAGTTCCACTGTTTTGTGGGATTACAATAATTTTCTTGCTGGGACCATGCTGAGAAGGCTGAACCAGATACAAAGCATTGGATGAGACAGCAGTTTCTGGGTCGGCATTTAGGCATGAATTTCCAGCATTGCTTGTGGACCTGAAACATGGAGAACGGAATAACACTGTGCATAGTGATTTCAGTTCAGTAAAAATTGTTAACCCTCACGCTTGTGTGGGAGGGTTATTGTAGTCAGTCTGTGTGTGTGTGTGTCTGTAAACAAGTAACCAGTGTCTCCAGCATTCTGAGGTGGTCGTCACTTCTTCTACCCTACATCATGTAAACCATGTGGTCAAGACTGTTGGCCTGGAGGATGACATTCCTCAAGAAAAGACCACCGATTCGAAGAAGATGAAGTTCATCGATAACCAGATTTGAGGGCTCTGTCTATAATAGTGGTTTTTCTTTACTGCCAAGGTGTTTCTTAGGCTGAGAAAAGGAGGAGTTTGTTATCATTGTTTCCGGAGTTCTACCTTTCCCACGTGGTAGAGGGCTATTGTACACTGCTTCTGGAACTGTCATATCCCATCTACATAATTGTGTACGTCTATATATACATGTACATGTATATGTAAGTACATGTATATATACCATTCCTCCTTGCTTACAGTGCAACAGATGCAGGAGTATATTGAAGTGGCATTGTTCAGTCATCAGCAGAAGGTACTGTTACAAGTGGATTTGTGAACATCAGCAAACTTCAGTACGTGCATTCCAACCTTGTAGTCTACTTGAAGTGAGTACTGCATGTCATTGACACACAGAGTGGGATTTGATGTCAGCTCACCAACAGACAGGGGTCAAGCTATCCCTCAGAAACTCGACAGTTTTGTGTCCCCTTACAGAAGCAAAGGTGTGGTTTCCTACATGCATATGGCGTGCATGTGTGCATACATATATGTACATGTAAATGTGTATGTCTACAAATCTACTCAGTGTACCTGATGCAGCCAGGGCATCTTTGGCTATGTCTGGAAAGCTGAAGGTAAGAAAGATGTATGAGGCGGTAGAAGAAAATCTGGTTCCATCTCCAGACAACTTTACAAGATCTTGGTGGGGTGAGGGCCGGTTTTTATCAGCTGCATTTAGGGTGCATTTCTTACTATAGCAATTTGTTATGAAGAGTGGCTTACAAGAGGTGACAGGACTTCAGTCGAAGCCTCTCTAAGGTGCACATAACACCCTTCAAAAGGGTTGGAGAGAGGGATTGATGTGTTAAATCCCTTCTCAGAGCTTTGATGTGGTGGAATCTGGGGAGTTTGGGTGTCACCTAGAGAATGTACAGTGTACATGTGGGATATCAAGCAACCTGTGCAGTGTGCACATGTAAGTGAAGACTCAGTCCGTACTTGTGCAATCTCGTGGTAGAACTCATCAGACACACAGTAACTATCTAAACGGTACAGGGTCTGAGCTGTTGGATCAGGTCGCTCTGGTGGTGTAGCAGACTGAGGAGATGGCCCAGCCTCTGATAGACACGAAGCATCCACTAGGGAGAGTGTGATTGGAGTCCCGTTCTCTGTGACAGCACTCACTGCCAATGGTATAAGACTATAGCTCTCCAAAGTTGGTTGCAGAAGGCTGGCTGCACATGTCTGCAGTTTGGCCAGCTTTCTCTGCTGTTGTCGTTCACCCACCTGGAAAGGTTTGCTAATTACATGTATGTGAACTTGTAATTGGCGAGTGGAGTGAGCCCGCCTAGTTGTGTCAACGACATATATAGATGTATGTATATGTGACTCACTCTCTGTACATACCGTAATGTTATACGTGATTGTATTAATGTGACAAGGTGGGCTCACTCTGCTCGCCAAAAATGTGCAACATTCACCTAGTTAGTCACTAGTCTACACCCTTTCATAATGCGGGAGAGGGTCTGGTCTGCTTAGCATCAACAACTTCAGCACACTGTCCAGAATCTAGTCAATCCAATCAGATTGCAGAAGAGCCAATTATAACATTCCATGCTTATGTGACCCTCTCCCGCTTTATGAGAGGGTGTGACTTTGCCAGAATAGTTAGTTACTGCTTTGCAAGATAGTATTCACACACACACACACACAGTGTATGTACCTTATAAGATGTTCTCCCCCTGTTTATAGAATTGTGCAGGACCTCCTTCTGTCTTCTCAACTCTGCCCCCTCCCTAGCTCTCTCCCGCTCAACAACCTGTTGGACCTGCTCTATATTGGCCCTCATCTCCTCTCTTGCTTGCTCTACAACTTGTTGGGTCTGCTCTAAACGAGCTGTTACCACCTCCCTCTCTTGCTCCACTCTTTGTACTCTCTCCTAATTCAAGTGCAGAAGTTTTCAGTTGTATGCATGAAAATGCATACTAGCCTGATAAGAAAAGAACCCTGCCCAGCTTCAATGTACTTCCCACAAACACTTAAGGGGCATCTGGATGTACAATTAAGTTATCACTTGTAAGTGTTCATTTGGCTACACACTTATATCTACAATGTAATACTGAAGGTTCTCACTTGTAGTACATTTGTGATCCTTGCTGTAGATACTGTTTCCCCTTCCCCGACCAAGATTTTGGAAACGCCGTCTACTACCCTTTTTCTATCCCGTGACCCCTTACAACTCTTCTTCTTTGTTGCAAGCCTGCCTGCCACTCTCCTTAGAGCTGATTCTAGGCAAGTACTGGATATCAAGTGTGATAATCTGTTCCTTGATGCAGGCATTCACTCTTGCAGTGAAGCTATCAGCTCTGTTGTCATGAAGACACAGTAAAACACAGTTGGGGACTACTAATGTGCGGAGTGGACTGCCACCTAAGACTGTGTGTCCTGTACTGGAACACCCCACTTCAATGCCAGTAACTGTTACTACACTCTGACTCTCCTCCATTCTAACTCACGGAATCCGACAGCCGCAAACTTCCCGCCAATGTGTTAATTAAATTCCGGTCAAATATTTGTTGTACAATAAAGTATGAGTTCTTAAATTCCGTCAAGCGCTGCATGCAGCAGTCAAGCATTACTGGCACAAACCATCATCCCCGCAGTAACTACAAACAGAAAGTGCTTGAAAGTCAGCTAACCGGAATTTCAGGCCGGCATCGATCTGTTGCCACTGCTATATTATTAAAACCAGTGAAACAAGGAAGTAAAAACATTTCCATAAAATGTTGAAGGATGTAGGGATGACAGTGCCAAAAAGTAGGGAAACAAGTGCAGTATATTTTCAGCAACACAGGGGATGAGGGCAGTATATATGCAGCAAGACAGGGAATGAGGGCATGCAACAATAATAACATGCGTAACCCCTACTATGGGGTTACGCATGTTATTATTGTTGCATGCCCTCATTCCCTGTGGGGTTACGCATGTTATTATTGTTGCATGCCCTCATTCCCTGTCTTGCTGCATATATACTGCCCTCATCCCCTGTCTTGCTGCAAATATACTGCACCTGTTTCCCTACTTTTTGGCATTGTCATCCGTACATCCTTCAACATTTTATGGAAATGTTTTTACTTCCTTGTTTCACTGGTTTTTCATTCAACTACACAGAAGTGGCAGTATATTGAGCTTTACTCGTCCAAGAGAGGTCCTACAAAGATTCCGTTATGAAAAGCATTGCCCACGGGAATAAGAAGACTTTTGATACAAAATATTTAACAATTTTGTGCTATGCTGTTTGAAGGAATTGGGGTTTTAGCAATTTCACCTATGTCATTGTAATGGTGTATTTTACCATCTTTGCGAGTGTTATCGTGTATAGAAACACTTGTAGACCATGTCATATGTCCCAGCTGCTGTGTTTGAGAGTTCTGAGCTGTTGCATTTGTTAATGCTTGGCATTTTGGCGCCATCCGTACATAGAGTCTACCGACTCTGATATGTAGATGCAATACAAAGTTCATTGTAAAGCCCTGTTAGAGACACAAACATAGAATGATACAATTCAAAAATATTCAGAAATAACAAGACATAATTGTTTCAATTCAAATTTCAAAGGGAAGAGTTGACATCACCATGAGGAGAGTTGTCACACCATGCTGAAACTTAAAAGAGAGAGGGAGCTACCTTCGCTCTTACTGTAGGAATATTCTCTCTCTAGCTCTCTCTGAATGAATACATGTACCATCCCTTCTCCTCGGTATGCGCATGCGCACAGCCTAGCTAGATACCGTATCTTTTTTTAAATGTGTGATTTATAGTAAAATGGCTGCCAACTGTAGCATACATGGGTGTACACCCGACTAGGTGTGATGCAAGTCATTCTCTGCACACCTGTTGACAATTTTGATGTCATGATTTTAGAAGTTTTACAAGCCAGATTACAAGAGTGAGTTCAGATTATAAAGATGAATGTCATTTTGAGGATGAATGTAACAGTATATTGAGGATGAGTATCAAATAAGGATGAATATCAAATATGGATGAATGTCACTTTTAATATTTGGACGAATGTTCTCTGAGTGAGAGGATGACTGTCTCAGACTCTTAGTAAATGGTGACAATAGCGTTATGGAACACGAATGGGGGGCCATCTTGGGTACGAATAGGTATTTCATTGCGGCCGCCTCTTCCACATCCTCCACGGCGTCCGTGGCCTCCTCGACGGCTTTCTACCCTACTCTGACGCCACCACCATGGTAATGGTCACCCAGAGTGTTAGGTTGCTCTGCCAGAGAAATATAAGGGAGGAAAAAGTCACAAGTCTAATCTAATCACTGTGTACGTATATGTGACTGGGTAAACGTTTGCCCTTTGGCATTATTTTAAAAGGCACTCAAAATTACTTCTCTGCCAATGTGGAAAAGACCAGAAATGACCCTAATGCTGTGTACATAAGATTTCTTACCTTCAGTGTAGTGGCTCCTCAGATTATACCGTGGGCGCCCCTGGCCTCTGGATCTTCTACCTCTGCCACTCTGGGTCTCCTGCCTCTGGTGGGTCTCCTGCCTCTGAGGTCCTGGGCCTTGAAATTTTTCATTTCCAGGTCGTGGTTGTGGCTCGGTGGCTGTTTCAGGCAATGGCTCCTGGTGTTCAGATATTGGATTTGTGGCTGTGGGTGGGGGTGAGATGTTTGGAGAAGGCTAAAGTGAATTTTGGGTGTATTGGATGGTGCTTTGTGATAATACTGATGGCGATCTTGATGCCTCCATGTCTTCCACTTCGTCAACTGACAAGTCCAAGACTAAAAAAGCAGCAAGTTATCCATCTCGGTTTGCAGAATTGTGGATGTGGAAAAATGTTTACTTGCAATTTTCCATTTTTTCAGTGCAGTGCAGTACTCTTGTTTAACTACTAGCTACTGCAGTCACTAAATTCAACAGCAGATTCTAGTCACTAAATTGAAGTAATTATTCAGCACTCTCAAAATCAAGACTTCTCAACTGCTGGAAATGGCCTTGCAATGCTGTTTTATGGTTAACCAATGTCTTCATTATTGATTATGCGCATGCGCAGTACGCTGAACATAGTCTGGCGTAGCCACACCCTCTCCTGCTTTATGAAGGGGTATGGCTACGCAGGACCATTTAGTTGTAGCCGTCTTTATGCTGTCTGCTTTGTGTGGTATTTTTGGAGTATGTCTAAGACTCACTGGACAAACATAATACATTCTAATGAAGGGGTGAAAAACTTGGAAAAGCGGCTAATAATAACTATTATTGCAGGAAATGCATTTATCATAATTATCAGCCATATTCCCATGTGTCTACATTTCCAAGTTTTCGAAAATATACCATGTTTGTCCAGTGACTACAGGTGTGTTCGTAGGTTATAGATCTATGTTCCAGACGCTGAGCGTAGGGCACTATAAGGTTGACAGCCCTGGGCTGTGGCATCCAAGTGTAGTCACACCGAAGGGCCGAAGCCTTTTAACTATACTTTCCTACACTTCACATCTAGAATGTGAAGTGTATATAGGAACTTCACTGGACGATCAAAACGACTGTTTCTGGGGTGGAGTTGCATCCTAGCGCTCTGTAATCTGATTGGTTGATTTTCGAAGTGTAAATCTTTGTCATCTGTATATAAATCTGGCAATGGCGTATAAGTGTTGTGGTGTAGGTATTGGTGTGCTTCATTTGTTTGCCTCAACATGTTTTGCTGCTTTGTATGTACTGTGTATAATAGCTGAAACACCTCCGTTGTATGATACGACAGACAGTAGTGTATGCGACTATGCGCAAACAGCTAGTCTGTTCCTGCATCAACTGCATGGCTTGCATTTGGAATGCATTTTTGTATTCAGTGGTGAATCGCCCTTAGCTGGTTGAGCAGCCCTTTTACAGTATACCCTTACTGCTATCTGAGAGCAAATATGGATACACTGTCAATCGGTTACGCCGTCAATGGAAAAACGAATGACAACAGACCTGAAATCCGGTGTATCATTGGATCCGTTCTGGGAGCCAAGACTTTAATACGTTTTGCGCATGGCGCTATTGTATAGCATACCTGTGGGCGAGCTTTATAATGATAAAACTAATAAGTGTGCAGTTTTGTCAATACAATAGTATGTTACAATAGTATACTCTCACAATACATGGGCGGAGGAAGCTTGTGAGCTTTGGGGGGGGGGGGGGGTTATTATTAATATACTTTGTGCAATGCAACATTCCCCAAGGCACGTGACTGGAGTTTCAGATATCACTGAGTCCGTGTCTTGACCATCACTTAACTGCAGCTCCAAACTACTTCTCCACTTCTACCTGTTCCATCAATTTGTCTAGCACTCTTGGCACCATGGACTTCTGCCTTTTCAGTACATCAGGAACCAAGTATAGGGCCTGTATATGTGATATACATTGTATATGCGCTTCGAAAGTGACACACACAGAAAGGTTTAAAGTTCACTTTTAACCTAGCGGAAGCTCATGGCATCCGCGCACTAGCCTAAATTTTGGGGGCTTCAGCCCCAAAGCCCCATACTTCCACCACCTATGCGATATATGTGGAATGGACACCAGTGGTAGACATCTGAATAAGATTCACTGATACCCTGCATAACAAAGTAAGAGTACACAGTAGGCAGTTAGGCCTGTGTTGTTGTATACTAAAACAGGTATGATACATTTCATTCAGGATTTCCAGAGAAAGGGAGGTCCCTTTTTGCTGAGCATAAGCATACAAAGCTTCTGTGGTGCAATATATTAGACACTTCCTCTACTACTAGTATACATGTATGGTAATTTTGAACAAGGTGCAGACTTGTTGTCTATTTGAGAAAGGCTAAAGTGTGCCAAACATACCATGTGTGGCACACTTATGCAAACTTGACTGGCTAAGGGAGTGGTCAGTGGTTGGTCACCATAGAGAGGTAATAAATTAGTTGTCCCATGGGCATTCTTCATGCCACACAGGATATGTTGGCAACAGTTATGATGTAGGTTAAGCATAGAAATAGTAGTATGTCTAGTATAGGTTTGCATGGCTGGCAAAGCCTCGGCATGCATGCACAGGGAGGGTTACTGTAGTTGCTGTGTGTGTGTGTGTGTGTGTGCGTGCGTGCGTGCGTGCGTGCGTGCGTGTGTGTGTGTGTGCCTGTTAATAATATCTCTTGTATCAAGATCTAGGATTGCATGTGTAATGCCTGTTAATGCATCACTTTATTTATTTGTGTAGTACTTGTTCCATCTCCACTACTACTTGTTCCATCTCCACTACTACTTGTTCCATCAATTTGTCTAGCACTCTTGGCACCATGGACTTCTGCCTTTTCAGTAAAGTTTGTGTAGTCTTGGTTCCCAGGCCCTTCCCATTGTGTGTAATTTGTGTTTTTAATTGTGTGGGAGAGGAAACACATGAAATTGGGGGGGTGTAATATATGGGATTATGTAATGTATATGCAGTATGCTTACACTGGTGTAAGTCTATGTATAGTCTCAAGAGAGGTCAACAGGTGTGAGCTATAGTGTCAACCTTCTCCAAAATGAGGTGGGTTATTGGGAGCTGGGGTCGGTAAGAGGCTACCTCCATGTACTATATACATACAAAGCACAAACAAGTACGTACAACATAAGAGGGTTGACAAAGGTAGAAGATTGTTGCGAGGGAACAAATTTAGTTAGGGTGGGTAACTTGTACAAGAACAGGAAAGCAAGAGAAAGAGCAATATAAACTTGTAGTGAGTGGCTATCAGAACCATAAAAGGGCAGAAATTAAGTTAAGGCTGTACTTAGCTGATCAGGTTATCAAGACACAATGTGCTCAGGTCAGCAAGTCTCAGGTCGACCTGAGAAACCACTCAGGTCAATCCGACAGTTCTCAGGTCAACCTGAATGAAAGTGTCCATGTAATATCTCAGGTTGAGCTCACTGAATGTGGTGAGCCAGGTTGTTCGTATGTTACATGTGTTACATGAACAATCAATCCAAGAGATGCTTAGAAAACAACAACAACACAACAGAAAGGCAACACAAATGCAACTGTACATGTATAGTCTCGTAACTCTAGAGCTATCATGTGTACAGAGCTACCATGTGTACATGGTAGCTCTCTCTCAACTCGAGACGGTATGGCTGTGAATCTACTGATTTGTTTGGGAGAAAGAAAGAGGCCCATCTCTGTAGAAAGGGGGCTACTTTCGATCATCTATTGTTGAAGCATTTAGTGACCTATTGCCGAGCTCCAGCAAGTCTACTCCTCAAGCTCTGGAAAGTTCGTTGATTGTGGAAGTTCAATCTACTTAAGTGATGAAATGCCCCCGGACAAGTCGGTGCCTACAGTAGTTTGTGGTCACCTACAGATGTGTACGTATACACTTGTTATCTGCTCTTGGCATGCCACGTACTCTGTACATGTAATAGCATCATTGTGAAGTCTGGTCACTAGGTCAATTGGTGGTCAATGACTGCAGTACAGACACATGTGCACGCAAAATACCAGTGTATGCTTTTGGTTGTAGGAAAGTGAAGCATTACAAGTTGCCAATCTGTGCAGTAGTAGCCTTGCCAGGTGAGAAAGCTGAACTCACATGTCTATTTTCACCAAGCAGTTCTGCTTTAGGAAAGCATCCAATGGTGTTCAATCCCATGACTGAATGTGTTGCTTTGCCTCAGCTAACTTGTAAAACGTAATCCAAGAATTCCTTAAGAACTGAGGGCCAGAAGGTAGTAAGGAATCCATTTCACACTTTCTAGTTTCTTTCTCCCGAAAACAAATGACACGTGGACAATGCCCGATTCGAAAATAGGGATCACGTGATCAGTCATTGGAGGGGGGCGGAGTTTGGGGCGGTACCGTCTGAAACGTTCGAGTCGTTCAACCTTTGACCTTGCCAGATTTACTAAAAATACTGATCATGTGGACAATACGTGTTACGAAAATACTGATCATGTGATCATCCACCGGAGTTGAAGGGGCGGAGTTTGGGGCGGTGCCGTCTGAAACATTTGTGTCGTAAACATCTGATGGCTATATGCATAGCGCAATGGCTATATGCATAGCGCATAACGTATAATATTGCCGTATATAGACAGAATTCTACCTTCATGCCATCGCAGTTAGGGATGGACTAATGCAAAAGAAAAGCGTGTCTCGATCCCTCCATATCTAATACATGTACATGTATATACATCACGTCATCTAGTGTAAATGTGGCTCCAACAAGAACATCCTCACTGTCAGCCCTAGCCTCGTTCCCAGGCTGATTCAAAGCCTGAGAGAAATGGCCTGGTATCGACTGTTCGCGCATGCACAAGAATTCCGTGTATTTTACGGATATTTTACAGTATACATTGTACTTTACGACCAACAACAGTCTAAACCCACTGCTTTGGACACGTTACTCCACTGCACACTGTAATTTGAACACAAAGCAGTTTTGTAGCCGTTCGTAGTGGGTATACATGGACATGTAGTTTGTGTTTCAGACCATTATCTATCCATAATCTAAAGCGTGCACCTCCAACCACAGACCCGTTTATACTGGTTAGCCCTCAGCTTGCACAGACCCAGCTAGCCCTCAGCTGTAGGTGCACCAGCTTTGGAAGTTTAGCTATTTATAGACTGACACATCAATATGGTCACCCTCGCTACACGTGCATGTTGTGTATGCCTCATTGCCATGTGACATGTGCATGTTCGTGTATTCATTATTATTGTTAGGGAGACTGGGAGGCGTTAGAGTGGAGGGAGGGAGGGAGGGAGGGAGACTGGGAGGGAGCATTAGAATGGAGGGAGGGAGGGAGGGAGACTGGGAGGGAGCATTAGAGTGGAGGGAGGGAGGGAGGGAGGGAGACTGGGAGGGAGCATTAGAGTGGGAGGGAGGGAGACTGGGAGATAGCATTAGAGCCAAAGGAGGGGAGAGGGGGAACATTAGCCTACGGTACATGTTCATGTACCTTCTTTGATCCTTCCTTACATGATGCACGTCCTGCCTCCTCTTAGTTACCTTCGTTTTTGGTTGTAACCGGCTAGCTGACACATCAATACAGTAACCCTCGCTGAATGTGCATGTTCATTGCCGTGTGATACGTGTATGTACATGCACATGTTCGTGTGTTATTCATTAGTAAGGCAGAGTATATTCGTTAGGGGGAGCATTAGAGTGGAGGGAGAGAGAGGGAGCGTTGGAGCAGAAGAATGGGGTTAGAGGGGAACACTAGCCTAAGGTACATGTACATGTATATAAGTACAGCTAGCAACTTGACCCTCCCTTACCTTTGTTTCACTCAGTGATAGACATGTTTTTCACATTTGTTTATGTGGTAACCTCTGTTGTTTCGGTACATGTACAACAAAATATGCTTATATGTAAGAATAGTGAGCACAGACAGACCAAGTTCTGTAACCCTCGCTGCACATACGCACCGAGAGTTACAGTACTTGGTCTGTCAGTCTGTCTGTTTGTCTATTACTATGATATGTGCCGCTGCCAGCAATACCTCAATATACATGTAAGGCAGTGAGCTTCTTTTCTCCTTTGTCATTTGCCACAAACCTTCCGTATACTCCCCGTAAAACGTAATTATACTGCAGTTTCCGTAGTGTGTGTGCTTTCTCAAAGACACCACGTGTGTTAAATACACATGCCGAGGGTTTAGATTGTATATATATGTGTATGTTTATACATGAATGTGTATGTTTGATTAGGTTCTGAATGTCCCAAAGATGCCTGAGAGGCCGAGAGGAATGTTCAGAAGGTGTTACTATGGAGTGTTGTAATAGATGACCGTCAGACGTACCGTTTTTTGGCAAGAGAATGGATTCCTCAAGGTTTTTTGGTGAGTGTTATAGTTGTATGTATCTACAGAGACACCGCACTAATTCTTGGCCCTGCTGTTGAGGCCGTTATGCGCGCTTGTGTAGGCTATTGCACGCTGTGTTGTCCCACGTTTATAGCGCTGGATCGCCTTATACCCCTTTGTTCCCCTTGTTGCTCTGTGTTGTTACATGTAGATAACCTGTTTCTTACATACACATACACAGCATACACATACAGCGAGTACCAGGCTCTTTCCGGAAAGGGGTCTTGGTAGCTCAGTTGGTAGAGCATCTTCCTAGTACACATAATGTCATGGGTTCAAGTCCCACCTGAGGCAGCTTATTAGCCCTCGGCATGCATGCACAGTGAGGGTTACGGTAGTTGTGTGTGTGTGTGTGTGTGTGTGTGTGTGTGTGTATGTGTGTGTGTGTGTGTATGTGTGTGTGTGTGTTTCTGTCTGTCTGTATTTTGATGTCACATCTCACTTCAGGAGCGTCTGTTTGTCCTGAAAATACTGTCACGTACTCAGCGGGCAACGGATGTCCAAAATTTTGTGGGGTTTTCTCTGAAACCGCTCCGTTGCAGAGATCTAACAGTGACTGTTCCGTTGAAAGCCATACGTACGGTTAGCCATTTGCAGAAAGTACTACCATGTGAAGTAGGCGGTCATTCTTTTAGAGTTTCATGAGTTGCCATTGGTCATGCCTCCAAGCAAGGTCTGTGGCATGAACTCATGGCGCTGAAGGTTCTGCACTTTAGTGCATTCATTTATCTTTGAAAATGAATGTCTTAGGTGAGTTGCATTGTGTTATGTTGTATTGCTTTGGGAGTCTTAATATTTCACGTACATGTAAATGTTCATCTGCTCCATATGTGTTCTTATTTTCTAAGTCATTGAGGCTCATAGTTTTATTTTCTGATGGGACTGATTTTCCAAGCTGGTGTGAAGCCACTGAGTTCATGTATGTATATATGTATGTACGTGCCTACAATATATATATATAATTATATAAAGTGTAAAAACATTTTCACTAAAATGTTGAAGGATGTACACATGCAGACAAAGGCAGGGGATGATAGCATGCAACAATCATAACATGCGTAACCCCTTTTAGTATTTACAGATGTAGGGATATGGGGTTACGCATGTTATGATTGTTGCATGCTATCATCCCCTGTCTTTGTCTGCATGCATGCTGCACTTTGACCTTGTTTCTATACTTTTTGGCACTTCAATCCCAACATTTTAGTGAAAATGTTTTACACTTGTTTCACTTGTTTTTACTGTGTGTAGCAACACATATAAACCTACTGACTTTCGTGCAGAGTTCTACCTCCCTTGCATACCTATAAGCAGGATATCTAGCAATTGTCAGTGACTCCTACATCCTGTCTTGTACGAATATTGCCTACTGAGTACAACAGCGGGTCCAGTTGCCTGCAACAGTTAGTCGTTCAAAGAAACGGAGCAACGTAACCAAAAAAAAGATAACACAGCACTCGCAGCTCGACGAACACTACAACATTAGTGCACAAAACTGACTTCACATGTTCGGCATGTTAGCAAACGAGAAAATGCGTCTAAAATTAACACTTGTAAGGTTGCAGACCTGGAGTTTGACGGCTTTGGGAGAAGGTATGAAGATTTTGTGCATCAGGGATCATGTACGCTCCAGTATAACATGAAAGAATTACAGCTGTGGCAGCAACTCAGCACAAATGACACTAAATGTTCACAGTGAGTGCACACACACACTGGGATATCCCCTGTCCCCTATCTGACAACTAGTAAAACCTGTCTGAGGAGCAGCCACAGCCCCTCCCCATCAGTAAAGGGGGTGAAGCTGAATGCATGGTGAAGCTCTACCACCTTTTGATGGGGAGGAGGCTGGGCTTGGCAATCCCATATAACCCTCGGTGTGTGAGGTATGTAGCAGTGTAAATCCGCCGTGCCACAGGTTCACGCATTTTACATACAAACTTAAAGGGCATATCACACATCTGCTTATAGCCAAGATCACCCAGTACATGTACCTCTCTAGGAAGAAAGGAGGTGTGTACGTGCATGCATAGGGAGTTTTTGCATGTACATACAATGTGATGTTATTGGCACAAGACACTCAATAGTTAGTATCACATAGTACAGTAGTACTGTGTATAATAGATATCATTCATTGAAAACCATATTCTTTTATAAACATCCATCCTACACTCCTCTAACACACAAGAGATACAGTGGCTTACAATGTAGGATTGGGTTTGAATCCCATCCAAATCCTGTCTTGTCAGTAACAATAACATGTAGTATTATGTCTTTCTCCTTTGTCATTTGCCACAAACCATTTTGAAAAAGCATTTGCTCGTGTGTGCATGGTGTGGTTTCAAAACTCATGCAACATGCTACCCCTTTGCAAAATCCTAGATCCACCACTGATTACATAACTGTGCCAACATATCCTGTGTGAGCACAACGGCTGCAACAACTAATTTGTTGCCATTTCTATGGTTTCCCCGCCACTAACCACTCCCTTACTAGCCTCATGTAATTAGTGATGTTATAAGTGTGCCACACATGATATGTTACTCAGCTAGGCTACAATTGCACTCATAGAAATGTAAATGTGCCTTCCTAGACAAGTGAGTAGTCACCAATTATGACAGTTTGATTAGGCACTTTCAACACTGCTCATTCTTCCTCTCTATGCCCCTCCTCTCCCTGCACTGGGGTGCATACAATCCACTCCTGGGAATAGTAAATTCATGCTATGTTTATTAAATCCATTACTGGGAATAGTAAATTCCATGCTATGTTTATTAAATCCACTACTGGGAATAGTAAATCCTTGCTAGGTTTATTACTGGGAATAGTAAAATCCGTGCTAGGTTTATTAAATCCACTACTGGGAATAGTAAATTCATGCTAGGTTTATTAAATCCATTAGCACAATAGCAAAATCCGTGCTAGATTTATAAAATCCATTATTGGGAATAGTAAAAGTTTATAATAGTAAAATCCATGCTAGGTTTATTTAATCCACTACTAGGAATAGTAAAATCCATGCTAGGTTTATTAAATCCATTACAGTGCTAGGTTTATTAAATCCACTACTGGGAATAGTAAAATCCGTGCTAGGTGTATTAAATCCACTACTGGGAATAGTAAAATCCGTGCTAGGTGTATTAAATGAACTACTGGGAATAGTAAAATCCGTGCTAGCTGTATTAAATCCATTAGTAAAATCCATGCTGGGTTTATTAAATCCATTACTGGGAATAGTAAAATCCATTCTAGGTTTATTAAATCCACTACTGGGAATAGTATTACTGGGAATAGTAAAATCCATGCTACAGTCTATTTGCGTTCACCTGGGCCCCATAAGTTCCTGCTGGAAACAATGCAGCAGTGCTGAACGCTACAAGAAGTGGAGTACTGTAGGCTTGGTTAGGCCGAAGACTAGGGATAAGTGGCTAAAGGTGAGCCATGATGCAGGAGGCGCATTGATCCATGATGTCATTGTTCAGTTGTACCATTTTGACTGCTACGCTACATCTCATTGAAAATATGGGCACCCAGCTAGTATCTTGGGAGTCTAGCTGGCATTACTAACCTGAGAATCCCAGGTAGCCCCTTTTTCCTGCTGCTTTTCACACTAGCAAACGCTTCGAGCAAGTAAAATTCGAGGGTCCAGGTGAAGTCAACTAGACTTTTACAGCGTAATATAACGCTGTGGTATTACGCTATATAATAAAAAAATATCACCGTAATATTACAGCGTAATATAAATTAAGATGTTATATTACAGTGTAATATTACGGGATGATGTACGCTGTATTATGACATACATGTAGGTGTGGTTTCATCACATGACCATCATATCACTGGATTTCTGATCGTAATGTTGACTTCTGACAACGAATTCACTAGTACACCGTGGGGCTGGGAGCAGTACTTTGAAGAGCTCTCAACTGTCATTTGTTCACTTGAAAGAGGAAGAATTGCCTATGCAAACGAAAGCTATACGGACTATGTGCTTGACCAGTACAGTGAGTCAACACAGATTACAATTAACTACAAGAAGAGCTACTCAAGGGCAAGGCAGATCAAGGTTTAACATCAGCTAGAATATTTGTCATCTATGTCATTTTCTTGGTCTCAAATAGCTATCTTATTGGGAGTGTCTAGGATGACTATTTATTGGCGGCGTGCAGAGTTTGGTCTCGTCTCAGCCACAAGGATCTGTATCTTACTCTGATTTAATTTCTATTGTGCATATGATGCAATCAGAGCATCCTGAGATTGGTGAGACTATAGTATGGGGACGTCTTGGATATCAGGTAACCCGAGAACGAGTTAGAAATGCTCTGCATCAGACCGATCCTTTCAGTAGTGCCCTGAGGTGGAGAGGAAATTTAACAAGAAGAGGACCATACTCAGTACCAGGCCCCAACTCTTTGTACTAATACATGTATAGTACATGTATGTATTAAGGGCTGTTACATATAGAGTACAGAGGTCACACCCTATTATTGTGAGGAATACCTCGCTTGTGTCAGCCCCCCCATCCCTCTTTACACTACTGTTGTGGTGAATTATAGTATGTGTGAGTGCTTAATCCATGCAGTCCGCTGATTACAGACTGTTTTACACACTGTCTTACCATGTACATGTAGATGGTCATCATAAACTCATCAGATGGAGGCTCGTCACACATTGTGGTATCGATGGATACACGAGGCTCGTGGTTTATTTGCAGTGCTCAGCTAATTACTGCTCCTTTATTGTCTACTCTGTTTTTGAAAGGTACTGAACTCTATGGACTTCCATCTCGAGTCAGGTGTGACCAAGGAGGAGAAAATGTTCAAGTTGCTCAACATATGCTTGAACATAGGGGTGTGGATAGACAAAGTGTAATTGTTGGCAGTTCAGTGCACAACCAAAGAATCGAACGGTTGTGGCGTGATATGCATAGATGCATAACTGTGCTTTATTTTATGGAAAGTCAAGGAAGTTTAGATCCAGTTAATGAACGAGATCTCTATGCACTTCATTTCGTCTTTTACATTAATCAGTCTCTTTGTGCTTTCCAAGAAGGCTGGAATCATCACGGCATTCGAACAGAACACCACAGGACACCATATGAACTGTTCACTTTTGGAGCTCTACAGCTGCAACAATCTGGATTAGCTGCACTGGATCTTTTTGAGCAGGTCTTAGAAGATTATGGTGTAATTCAAGAGGATCTTGTTACTGATGAAAGTTCATCAGAAGGTGTACCTATTCCAAGAAGTACCATTATACCAAGTGAAGAGCAGTTTCAGCAGCTACAAGTATTAGTTGTTGCATGGGCCTGAGTGCCACACAGGATATGTTGGCACAGTTATGATGTACAGCCCGAGGGATTACATCATAACTAATTTGTTGCCATTTCTATGGTTTCCCAGCCCCTAACAACTCCCTTACTAGCCTTATGTAATTAATGATGTAATAAGTGTGCCACATATGATATGTTGGCACACTTTAGCCTTTGATCCGTTACTCTACCAGGCAACAAAACTTAGTCAATCCACTTTCAGAGAGCACCAATTGTGGCATTGATCTTTATCAGGAAGTGGTGCAATACTTGGATACTATTTTGTAATGATATCAATGAACAGATTTATATTTTTAACATACACTCACGCATAATATTTTATACATGTATGAAATCAATACCATTTAATGTGCACAACATAACATTAAGAAAGGAGATTGTGATATACATGAGTAACTACATGATTAAGTCTCACGAATGCGCGTGATTCTCACGCGTTGCAGTGCCATCTCACACTCTCACGCTTGAACTCATCAAAATATGAGATATCTCACATTCACATGCATGGCACCAATACTAATATAGAAGCGGAGGTGCAGCCCATCGACTATGTTGAAAGGTTATCCCTCGCAAGACTTCCTACGAGGCTGAGAGCGTGATACATCACGTATAAAACCATAGATACTAAACGAGAACTCTTGTTTAGTATCTATGATGAAACAAGTAGATCTACGTAACTGTCACTCGCCAGACTACGGCGAGTGACAGTTACGTAGATATACTTGATCGAAGGTATACTAAACCTAGATATGAATGGTTCTTCTTAGAAATTTTCCAGATTTACGGGCTCTTCAGCATTCTTCTGACTTGTACAATAATGAACCACATTTTCTTACCTTGATCCTCTTGAGCCTGATGTGCAGAAGCATTAGCAGATGTAGAGGCAAGAGACATAGTTGTCGAGGCATCACCCCCTGGCTTCTTCTCCTGTATAGAAATGTTATGTCATGTAACTACTATTAATAATCTCAACACAAAACTTACTGCAGTCGCTTCACACAAGTATAGTGCACCTCTGCAATCTATAGTGATTTTAGCAGTCAGCTCCTCATCAGATCTCAAAAGGTAGCAACCCTTTGCAGAGTGTAACACAGTAAACTCTTTGCCACCAAACGTTTCCGAAATTGCACCCTTCACTTTCTTCAGGGGACATTTGTCTGTGCAACTCCACTTTCCTCACTCTCTTTCCATCAACCAGCTCTTGCCTGGATTCGCCACGTGGTATGTGTGTCTGGTAATTCTTGAGGACAACAGTTACAGATATGGTAGCTTAGGAGAAGAATGAAATTTCTTCTTTTTAGAATGAGCTACCTTAGCCACACACTCTGCATGCGGATTGAACTATTTAGAGGCTGGAAAGAGCTTACTCAAGACAAGAGCTTGCTTTTCTGTTGGTTTCTTCATACTTGTAAGCGCTTTCTGATTTGGGTCCTGCATGTATAATTATCTAAAGAGCATGAATCTGAGCTTTGTAGCTAGCTAGCTACCTATAACTAGAATGGTACACGATATCGTGCTTCTGTATACAGGTAAAACTTGTTCAGGGGTTATACAACGACCTATTACCCAAGGAGAAATAGAAATAATCTCTGAGAATTGTAAAGGGTCTGCTAAACACATGGATACACATGGTTGTGCTCTGATTTAGCAAACTCCCAGAATGCACATGTAGGAGTGTACTATCCAGCCAGTCGAGATATGTAGTGGGCATGGTCACAAAATACTGGGTAGAGGGCATGATCAAAAATTCCATAACATTGAAATCTCACTATAGTAACTACTAGAGAAAAGGAATCTAAGCTGCCCCAGGCAAATAAAGCTATGGTAGTTAATCATTAGGTTATAGGTCACCTTTTCACGTGAACTGGCAATGGTACAGCTTTCAAATGGTCCCCATTGTCAATCTCCACTAGATCAATGACATCCACAAATTCTCCCCATTCTCGGGAAAATCTCTGTAATATATGTACATTGCCTCAGCTCTCTGTGACTCGCTTTAGGTGGCCCTCCAAAGTATCAAATAGTTCTTTTGGACGTACATCTGTGTCACAATTAGGGATAGTAATTCGTTTCTTCGATTCTCCGAACTCAAGTAGTATGACAAAGATGGAATGGATGGAAATCACAAGCTCATACGGTATGTATTTTGGTTGAGCATGATAATTAAGCGAATTGATAAATCAATTGATAAAATTAACGGATATCGGTGCAAAAATCTTTTGCCCAGTATTTGCGCCATATTATATGTATTTTGCATATTATTTGTGTGTGTGTGTGTGTGTGTGTGTGTGTTGTAGATGGAGACTTGTTGTACATGGAGCAATTGATGGGTTCTCTCGCCTAATAGTTTATTTGCAGTGCAATAATAACAACAAAAGCAGTACTGTTCTCGGTGCCTTCCAAAGGGGGGTTGAGCAGCATGGATTGCCAGAAAGAATTCGGAGTGACAGAGGAGGTGAAAATGTTCAGGTATAACAAAGGAATCTCTGTTCCTTGCCATTTAGTACATGTTAATCAGTGCACTTGACATCCATACATATATAGGTTGCAGAGTTTATGCTCACCCACTCACCTACCAGCAATCCAGTCATTGTTGGATCATCAGTACACAATGTTCGCATTGAGCGCCTGTGGAGAGATACATTTCGTTGTGTGCTGTCACTATTCTACCAGCTGTTCTACTTCATGGAAGAAGATGGAAAATTAGATCCACTCTCAGAGAATGACCTCTACTGTCTTCATTTTGTGTATATTCCACGAATCACTAGAGCTCTGGATGCTTTTAAACATGGATGGAATAACCACGCTATTACAACTGAACATTGCATGACTCCACTTCAAATGTTTACATCTGGAAGTTTATTGCAGGGCATACAGCTAGACAGCTTTGATGGCGATGTGGATAGTGCTTTGGAGATGGATGCTAGTGGGGTGGTTGTCCCATCTATCAGTTCACCTCTAACAACATCTCAAGAAAATGAATTGAAATCACTCATCAATCCATTACAAGACAGTTCAAATTATGGTATAGAGTTGTATGAGCATGTACAGCAGTTTGTATTAAGTAAAACAATGTTGTAAGAGTTTTTGACCATACAAAAATGTTAAGTAATCATATGATTGCACTAATGCGTGATCATAAGATTTGACAAATAAAGATGGCGGCTCATATGCTCCTGATAATACTTGTCTGGATCGGATATAAGCTATGCACATCCAAAGCCACCACCAAACTCCAGAGCTGTCTTGAATGCAATAAAGAATTCCTCTTTTCCCTTGTAGCAGATGGGCAGAACTACTCTGTTCATGCAAGCTGCAAAATAAGGGAAAGCCTTTTCTTTGTCTGGATGGTATCGGCATTCAATAGGTTTCTTCAACCCCATAGGAGGAATACTAGATGTTCCTGTTATAAAGCGGAGAAGACTTGGTAGTGAAACATGTTCCCCCAGATCATGATCACCTACAAAAGAAAACATTTGCCAACAGTAAATAAATGTTTGAGTGCATTAGTGCTTCCTAAAATAACACAGCCTTGCATTTGGATTTCCAAATCTCACAACAATATAAGTCAGACTCAATCCAACCTTTGAACTGACTTGCTGTGATTGCATGTTCCTCTGCAACAAACAGTGGCCTCAGCAAATGCGAGTATTCCTGCAACTTATCAGTAATTTCCAAGACTCTCATCCCACGACGAAATGCTTTCAAGTTAGCTTCTCGCCTGATAATCACTTCTTCCAAAATTAGCTGTTGTAGCATCACATCCTTGTTTGCTTTGGTGATCGCTTCAAGGATACTCCAGCTAGAGTGGTTTAATATCATCATACACGATGGTTTATCCAATATTGCATCAATCTCATCTTCAGTTGTAGCTTTGTTGAACTGCAGGGACATGTATATGTATCATTTTATATGATAGAGGGAGAGAAAGTATAAAGGAGAAAGGGAGGGAGGGAGAAACTGCTCATATGAATGACATAATTTGCACCCTTAGGGTTCATGCACTACAGACCTCTTCAATTAGAGTGATCAGCTCATGAGTGGAAGTATTCAGAGGGATGTCATCTTTGGTTGGGTAGCAATGTTTAACATCTCCGTGTGTAAGGTAGTCAAACACAGCAGGACTCAAGCATGGAATACCAGGACCTTCTTGCAGGATTGAATGCGCGACAACCATTCCAGCTACTTCAAACAGCAATTCTAGTGACACATCCTTCTTTGGCACTCGTCGGTCATCCTCTCCTTCAAACAACCTAAAATTGATTGCACGAAGAGAATCTTCAAAAAATTCTTTTCGCAACGCCCCAGAATCGCTTCCTGATTCGCCAGTGTTTACAAAGTTAACAACTAACGATTTCCTTAGCTTCTGAGGCTTGGAAATTGCTCCTTTGTAAAAAGATGTTAAAGCCAACCAGAAATGCTCAGGAGTGGAACGATCAATGCTTAGTATGTATTCTGAAGACTGATCCACAATCTTAGCACAATGATTTAGGAGAGCTCCAACGTCTGCGAAATGCGGATGGTCTTCTATTACAGCTAATGAAGAACTTGGCCCTGGAATATTGGCACCACCAGCAATCATATATTCATCGTAGGAAGAACGCATTGATCGAGGGGCAGAAGTAGATGTGCTCATTTTATCACTGCTACCTTTAGCACTTGTAGACTCCTAAAATAGAGCAAAAAGAACACAAGTTTGAAACTAAACTGGAATAGGTCAAAGTAAGGGCTTGGTGCTCGTATACATAATGCAGGTTCACTCTAAAGCCTACTCAGCTCTAGGTACACTTCATATACATGTAGCAAGAGTTAAAAATTCACAGCAAATGGGGTTATTAAATCTCAACCACAAGTTGTCTATAATTATGTACAGTAAGTCAGGAAGGTTAGGTAGGGATATAGCAAAACTGAAAATTCCCTCTGTTACAACTATACCCCATGTAACAAAGTACAGAGCCCATTTTGGCAAACAGTATGACAGAAATGACTATGTGTTTATGCAGATAAGACTACAAATTGTGTCACCCTACATTTCACATGAAAAAAAACATACACGGGACTTCTTTCATTTCCTGTAACCATATAGTGAACATGATAATATCACTTACAGTCAAGTCAATTACAGGCAAGTCATCATCATCATCGTCTGAAGGCCTTTCCACTTCTTTTATTAAGATTTCAATTGTTGCGAATACATCATGATCCTTCAGTAGCTCCTTGATCCTTGAAACAGGAACCTGCTTAAACATCTCCTTCACTTTATCAACATCAGTAGAGTGTGAGGTCTATATGAGAGAATTATTGAACTCAGTGATTCAGAAATGAGTTTACAAACACAATATAAATTACATATCCCCCCCTCAGGTATTGTTTACAGCAACTAACAGCTGGTTTATTCTCAGAGAGAAAATCACTACTACTGTCGCTGTCACTGGAGTCTAACTCAGGACTTTTCACAACATATAAAGCTCCAGAACCCATAAGAGCACGCAAGGTATCCACGTCCCACGATTCAGCATTTTCGATGTCACTGAGCACTGCTTTGCGCAAGTTCTTCCCTTGAGCATAGAGATACTCAATACTTTTAGGATTCTGCCAACCAAGTTCGTCTGCAATCCTTTTCCTTGCCTCTTCTTCTGATGCATCCACATTGATCCACACATGGTGGGTTAGTTGGTTACGATGTGAACCAGTAGGAGTACGCTTCAATATTCGCGGAAGGGAAATAATCTTGAATTTCATTTGTTTGACCTTTTTTTTCATGGGCCCTTTCCCCCGTCCACCCACTGTTTCGGAAGCCTTCCGCTTGACACCACATTTTTTCATGTAGGAATGGACTGGCTTAAACTCAGAACTCTTTTTTGTAGTATCCAAATGGAACATTTTACCAATCTTTTCCTTCAGAGAACAGCTCTTGCTCACACTCGACAATGACGCTGCTTTAGATGCACCAGCAAAATATGGATTCTTGACTGAAGACTCTGGTTTGTTTAACAACTTAACCAGTCCCTGAAGAAGGCATTTTTGGCCATAGTTCAGCCGATCAATGAATGGTAAGGCATCTGGTGACGTGAAATCCAAATTACCCAACGACAACTTCGACGTGAATCCCTGCGTTCTCAAAAGGTCAATTAGTTCATCATCACCCCCATTATCCCTTACCCACTCCTCAAAACTAGAAACACTGCCAGATTCCACCGGTGCAGGTTCACCGTTACTAGCCATTCTCGTTCTCGAGGGTCGACACGTGCACGGCATGCGCGCGCCCGAAAAGTCACGTGACCTTTGAGCTCTATAGAAAATCATTAGCGCGACACACTGCGAATCAATACGATAAATGGACGCGTCGGCGGATCGTCTCACTGATAAATCGATCGTTTGAGCGAATCGGTACGATAAATCGACACGTCTATGTATCCATCGCTCGATCGGTAAAGCGAATCGATATGATAAATCTATCGGTTGGACGAACGTATGTTGGAAATCGATCGATTGAACGAACGGATATCGCTGCAAAAAATCTCCGATTTTTTGCCCAATATTTGCGCCATAGAATAAAGCTGGTCGCTGTTGGAACTATGCCTGTGTAAAGGAGGGTAGACCATGTCAAAACCATCTTCCGAGTGTATGTACAAACTTACTTTTGTTAATTAGTGATTACCAATGTACTTATATCTATTGGCTGTGTGACCATAGCTTGCCAGATTTGTCTGAAATATGACGGTCAATGTAATTCATAAGGAACACTGGTAGAGAATTTTCCTAACAGAGACGTGGCTATCTCTTTTAACAGGAGATAGTCAGAGGTGGAGCCATCAAAGATACTCTGCCCAAGAATGCTATAGCAGTCTGGTTGAACCCTGTTATCCTCATTACTTGTTACATGGAACACTCCGTAATTGTTGTTAACAGTGATAGGGTTTGTTTGAGTTTACTGACAATGCTCTTCTGTAAATGCTTCAGATCAGGGACTATGACCCTTAACGTAATTGTATCAAGGGACACAATTCCACCCTGTCTTAGTAGCTTCTTCAACATGGTATAACTACATAGGCGTAGGAACCGTGGGGGCCATGGGGGCCATGGCCCCCACAACCAGGGACACCAATGTGCACAACGAGACACACATGTGCATGTGCAAATGCGTAGTCAATGATGGCGGGTAGTATTACGGCCTTAGCCATAAAGAGCAGTTGACACAGCGTAAGATGGGTGGATAAGGAATTAATTATTCATGAAGACCCTCTTGAACTCATTCACGTAGCTAAAACAGATGCAGACATGTTGTGAAAGACTGCCTCATCCGGTTTAGTTTACCCATTTCACAATGTCATGACCAAGCATATGATGGCCGTGACCAAGCATAGTGCATGGCTAGTCACCTGAATGGAGTGGCTGCACAGATAGGGGTCTTACGTGTAACTTGGATTGGCATTACGTCATCACACGGTATAAGTGCAGAGCCCGGATGGATGGCTTGCTAGGGGCCCGGATAGATGGTCAGTGGGTCGTGTGACTTCTCTAGGTAGGGCTAGGGTTAGGGCTAGGACTAGGGCTAGCGGTTCGGACTTATAGGCGCTTATATTGCATAACGCCGTGCGAAGTGTTAAGAACGCACTTACACATTACACCTAGAACCTGCCACAGATAGAGAAGGATGTCTCCTCTGCATTGTTCCTCCATTGCTTTGCACACTGCTGTGCTTGCAGTCAGTAGAGTGCTCCCATTTGACATGCGTTGGATTTAGTTATGGGAATTTCACAGCTAGTTCGTCTCTCTTTTTAGCTCTGCAAAGCCAACTCTCACCTGGTTCAACAAGTATAAAGCCATTATGCCCCACAAGATGGACAGTACGCACTGGAGCTATCTCTTCTGTCCTTACTAATTATTCTGTCCTGTGTGTAGCATTAGAGGAGATATATAGAGAAACTCATGATGAGTATGGGTAAAAGCGGGTGGATATTTGGCTCAAATGGAGAATTGTAGTACATACTTTGGCCTAATGTTATCTCACCTTGTTTTCTTGGAGCAGAGCAATTGTCATTAACCTTACACACTACAATTCAGGAAGCAACCATGGCTGCAGAGTTGGCAATACAATATCTTCAAAAGCAATGTTCTGACAGCTCTTTTGGCAAGTTTTATTCCCAAGTTCTTGATGAATCACAGGGTCTTCCATCATCTTTACCTAGATTTAGACGACCTAAACAGATAGATAATAGTATAGCTGCTGCCCACGCATTTGCATCTCCGGCAGATTACTTCCAGAAACAATATTTTGAAGTATTGGATCTGCTAATCAATGAATTATAATAATTCTGTCAGTATAGACAAGGATGCATGTAAATAGCAACAAATGCTAATACTAGACATGTTCCTCTGCACGCAAACACAAACAAAAGTAAATAAAACTACATTAATAATACAGAGTGTAATTTATTTCTAAATGAGGAAAGTGATGCACAAATAACAGAAGAATCTCAAATAGAAATGGTATGCGGCACAAATGAGTAAAAATAAGAATTAGTTTGAGCAAAAGGACAATTCAACACAAGGTTGTGATGTGCACGATGAGAAAGTGTAGTACTCAGAGTAAATATTCCGTGTTCAAAGTAACAAAGGTTGTATATGATTTTATATAGAGTACAGAGTCGGGTTTCAAGTCTTTTAAAGAGATGGTTTCTGCTCCACCCCCTCTACTGATGGGGAGGGGCTATGGCTGCTCCTCAGACAGGGTTAACTAGCAAAAACGTGGTATGCCAGTTATTGCTGTGCTAGAAAAGCTGCTGTTAGATTGTGCAAATTGTACATCTACTCTTGGAACTGGAGAACTGCCTGAGGAAATACAACTGTACAAAAACGACAATGACCTTGTGAAATTCAGTATTTTTGACACTGTCAGTCACCACTGCCACTGCTGAGAGAACATTTCTGCTCTAAAGCGTCTTAAAACATACCTTTCTTTGACAATGTCCCAGGCACGTCTCAACCATACCTTGTTTTTGTATATACACAAGGATAGAACTCACAAAATTAATGATATGACCATTGCAAAAGAATTTATCACAGAAAACAACAGAAGTTATTTTGGAAGTATAATTACTTTGTGTTATGTAAGAGAGAGTGTGGTAACTAATGTAGTGTATATTTGATGAGTAATGATTGAAGTGGACAGCATTGTACCTGGCACACAAATATTTTTGGGCACTATGTGCCCATTATTTCAACTTCCCATTTGCTACAACTGGCCCCCACAACATTAAGACTATTCCTACCCCTTTGCTGTGGCCATTATGCTCTCAACACTAGCTGTTGTGACATTGCTGCAATAGTCGCCAGTGGTACTCACCATGTAGAGAGCACCCAAAACCAGTACTTAAATTGTCCCATCTCTGAAGAGTGTATCGTTCACACTTCACTGAGATACACAGATGGATTCACTGGATGAAAAGTAAAATTTCCTGTGTCACCTGCTGTGGAATAGGTCACATTTCATGACATTTCCTGTACCTATCCAGCTGTGGAGTAGGTCACATTTCATGACATTTCCTGAACCTAACCAGTATAGGTACAGAAAACACATAGGAAATTTTACTTTTCGTCCAGTGATTTTGAATCACAAAACCACAATTCAGTGTGGATGTCCACGACTCGGGTTTCTAACCTTTGCACAGGATCTGCTCCTCAATTAGTTGTACTGGCTGTAATGTTCGAGTTGACGGCGATTTTGTAGAAGGTGATTCTCCATCTCAGATCAGCAGAATATGCTACTAGGTTCGGTTGACATGTATAGCTCATTCTTGTACTGGTCATCACCTAGGCATAGCAAATACCTTCATCTTCTGGCTGGTCAGTGGCTCCAGATATTAATTCAAATCCACTATTCTCTAAACCAGCCAATCGATCTCTTGTAGTCATGTGTGTGTGTCTGTCTGTTGGTTTCAAATCTGAGTGTCTGTTCTTCCTGAAAATGCTGTCACATACTAAAAAATGAATTTTCTTTGAAACAACATTGTTCAAGAGTGATGGGGGGAAACACAAGCCAAAAGCCAATATGTAATTAGATCTAACCTACTCTGGCTTACCCGCGATCAGGTATTCCTGTTCGATGTACAGCGAAGCACCAGCGGCTACTGCACGAGGAAGTAAAAGCATGCGTATTGGTCCAGTCAAAGCTATAGCACTTTCAGCAGTCTACAAAGCCAACCTTGAGTTTCAATAGCTTCTTCCTCTTTGTGACCTCCACCTAAGGCTAAATCTGTGGGCTGAATATTGTTGAGAAATTCAATAACAAATTGGTTTGTCGTCGATCCACTTGGTACCGAGCACGATGTCTCAGGATTGGACAAAAACAGGGTAGTTCAGTAGGACGAGTTTTGGAGCATGGAGTTTCTAGTTTCCATGAGGGTAGGGATAACACCCTGACGCACTCCTTGCTGAATGCGAAAAGATCGTGAAAATGTAAAGCACAGCAGAGGTAGATTGGCTGTACCATTTGTCAAGAAGATGCCAGATGTAGAGTGGACCCTGAAATTCAGCGAACTAGCTTTCTGCTTCTGCTCTCAGAGTAATTAATTCTTGCAAAAATGAAGGCTGAGTGCAGGCAACTGAATCCTGATCTAAAGCCACCCTGCAGATGATTAAATTGGGACTGTTCTGTAAGATGGTGCAGAGGCACCTTCTCAAAAACCTTGCCAATGACAGATGATAGAGATTATAATACCTCTATAATTAGTAGGTATTTGGAGATCCTTGTTGTTGCCTTTTGGAATAGGAAAAATGAGGCCATGTCTAAAGGAGGCAGGGATATGACCAGAAGAATGGCATTGTAGGTAACCCAGAGCTACGAAACTTCAGATGTTCATTAGTGATATGGTCGGGTCCAGCAGCCTTCCTTAATGGGAGAGAATGTATAAACACAACCACCTCCTCTTGCGATACCAGGTCTGGCTCAATAGCAGGCAAAGACTGATTGCGGTGATATGCTGCAAGTATCTTCAGTTGCTCCTCTGAGGAGGGTGTAGCAACAGGAGTAGCGAAGTAGGATGCCCAAGCCTCAGGAATGGAGTCATGAGTGTACGCTTTACCCTCATGTATTAAGCGTTGAGTGAGGGAGCCAAGTTGATGAAGTATGCCTCCTGATGGATTGAAAAAAAACAGGTCTGAGCACCGAGATAGGTGAAGTTCTCTGCATGTTATTTCCGATGTAATCTCAGGCACGAATGAAAATGTTTGCATCTTCATATGCTTTATGAACAGGATGGCACATACTCCTTGGTCTGCCAACAACAATCTATTCACGGAATCTGAGTTTACATCTCCTACTAGCACATTTCAGAGTATAGTTCCAACCAGGTGAACGAAGGATTTGGATGGAATATGAATTGAGATGGATACCAGGGTATTGAAGTGAGTGAGTGAAAGAGGTTATCAATAAGGCTAGGGTTGAGTATATGGGACGATGATGGAATGTTATGCATCAGAGAATCCAAAGATTGCTGCAGTGGTATAGTATATAGGTGATGGATAACTTCTCTTAGGGTTCTAGCCCAATTACGGGGAGTGACAGAGCAGGCATATGTAGAAGGGGTGGTGGCTATGAGGCCTCTAATTGTCAGGTTTGCTCGCTTTTGTGACATAGTTAATGTCCTCTCGCAGATTGTCTAAAACCAATGTGTCTGTTTATGCTACCAATTACAATTCATGTATGCAGAGAATAACAACATGCGTAACCCCACGATATTGGGAGGGGTTACGCATAAAAAACAGAGAGGAGGGCACTGAGAGAAAGTGTACAATATAAATTAACGATGGCTCTGCTGAAAAAGATTCAATTACACAGAGACAATGACCCGTCATAATTATCTACAAATGCTAATGATTTCGCCGTGTCTTCCAAATGTAAGCCACACACACGTGATATCTTGCTCCAGCTCACCCCTGTCCACAAATTAGTAGTATACTTCTGTCTACTGTCTTCCATACCATTAGCCAAAATCCTGTCATTTCCAGCTGTGGGTGGCTGCCACTACACATCCATGCCTTTGCTTGGACTTCCAAAAACATCATAAGAGTGTTCTCACTCTGCATTAAGAACAGACTTCTCCTGCAAGCTCAACTTTTGAGTGTGTATAGTCTTGCAGTCGCAAAACACCACACTTTCTTCACTCTTTTCATTATTCTGATCTTCATGTTGTAACTTTTTATCAGCAGTGCACACCACATCGCACATATAATGTTCAAGAGATGGTTATGCACATACAATCAGGGGCGGAGATGCAGGGGAGGCAGGGGGGCTAGTACCATGGGAGTCTAGCTAGCATTACTAACCTGAGAATCCCCTTTTTCTGCTTTTCACACTAGCAAACGCTTCAAGCATGTAAGAAGCCTTCACGTGTAAATGGCGCGTTTGGTTGAGATCATGCGCACGGTCAGTGGCATCTCCATACTTTCCTTATGGAACATACAGCTATCTTTGGAGTGATAGAGACTCAGGTTTAGTAAGACCTGCGGCAAAATGCGAGGAATCCAATGGTACTGTTTATTTAAATAATGAAGTTATTGCCAAAATTCGAAGGTCTAGGTGAAGTCAAATAGACTCTATATGTAGGGATGGCGCAGACACGCCTATTAGCCCCATACAAAAGTAACGGGTCAGAACTCCTGAACGCAGATGTTTTAAGCGTTTTCATACTCTGCGAGTGCTTTTATACACTATAATGCTCTCAAAGTACGTAAAATATACAGCTATAGTAATTCTCGGAAAATTGTAAAAACGCCGATTGTTCATCTTTTTTCTTCTTCAGTTCAAACGGCCTACCACGAAACTGAGGTTAGTGATCGTTCATTTATACATGAGTGTACAAGTGTTAGTTTTAGACGCCATTTTATTGTTTGCTCACATGCTGAAGTTAGTTTTGTCGTAGTCTGTCGGTTTATTTGAACGACTAACTGTTGCAGGCAAGTGGACCCGCTGTTGTACTCAGTACTCATAGTATTCGTACAAGACAGGATGTAGGAGTCATTGACAGTTGCTAGTATAGGTATGCAAAGGAGGTAGAACTCTGCACAAAAGTCAGTAGGTTTATACGTGTTGCTACACACATTAAAAACCAGTGTAAAAACATTTTCACTACAATGTTGAAGGATGTAGGTATTGAAGTGCCATAATGTATAGAAACAAGGTCGAAGTGCACACCCACATCCCTAAATACTAAAAGGGGTTACGCATGTTATGGTTGTTGCATGCTATCATCTCCTGCCTTTGCCTGCATGCATGCTGCACTTTGACCTTGTTTCTATACCTTTTGGCACTTCAATCCCTACATCCTTCAACATTTTAGTGAAAACGTTTTTACACTTGTTACAAGTGTTAACATCATATTATTGTTGTTTATTCCTTCTTGATCATCTGGGCCTGGGTATGCTGACATCAAAACTTAATACATCTTTAACAGGTCAACTAGAATTACTATACACATATTGCATTGCAGCAGTGTTAGCATCAGTATTACACGAATCACAAGTGTTAACAACATATGCGATGATACCTCGTCATATGCTGACTTTCAGGTCCATGGTTGCTGAGTTTTGCTCATTAGTTATCCTCATTCATAATACATTGCTGGGAGAGGTAACGATCAGTAGTACATGAACTACAAAGGTGTATTCCCCAGTACATAATGATATATTTCCACATGCAAAGGTTCAAGTTCATTGATTTTATGGTTATTGAGGTACGCTTCTTGGAAGAATAAGATGATGCAAACATGGAGAGAATACGTACATCTTACATCACAACACAACAAATTTTTGTATATTGGTTATTTTTCACACGCCTTGATGTCATTAAGACTTCAAATTGAAAGTGAAAATGAAGAAAATCCTTATATATGGTTTTCAATGGGGATTATACACAGTACTACCATACTCATCACTAGCTTCAGGTTCTTGCATTATCATCCAGCAAGTCCAGCATAACTTTCACCATCACTGACAGGTGCTTTATGCATGGTCAGTGTCACCTTGTAGGACATTCCATTTGTTATCACATACCCAATTACTTGTGCATTGTTTTGCATCTGAGCTGCTTTTCTTCATAATACCCAACACACTCAGCTTTGAAGTGCACACAAGAGTATAGACGATTGCAGAGCCTTTAAAGTCAGTTGTTTTACCTTTTGGTGCAACTCTATAATATGAGCATTAAGACACCTGGATTTGCAGTAGCGAGATCACTTTTAAATTTTGCCATATCTTGCAATACTCGCTCATCTATCTGCTGTGGTGGTGTTAGCTTTTGGACCTGATCATCGGTGATATCATTGCCATTTTTCCTTTGTATAGGCAAAGACTATTTTCCACTGCCAGTTGGCTTTCCTTGTGATATTGCATGAGTAACAACACTACACAGTTCCTCTATTTCTTTGGTACTCACTAGATCCCATGTCTACGTTGTGTCCAGTATGCATTGCACCTGGAACGACAGTATAACTGAGCTGCGGTATTCACAAACTGAACACTGAAATGGGCAGTGGGACATTTCATACATCTCAACATACAATTATAAAAAGAATGACCTCTTAGCAAGGAGATAGATATGAAATATTTTGTTCCTCCAATTTTACTTTTGTGAAAAATGAGATCACTTCAGGGGCGTAACTACGATTGAATCCTAGGGAGGCTCATTAATTATTCATTATCCCACATACCCGCGCATGCGCGTATGACCGGGCGCATGCGTAAATAGCCATGCCCTAGCCAGCCTGTATTGGCCCTGTCACAAACCAAGGCACCGAGAGGCAAAACTATCTAGATGGGGGTACCCCCAAACCCTCCCCTAGGCTGGGGGGCCACGCCCCCCAGGCCCCCACACCTTGGCTAGTTCCTTAAGCGTATGCGCATGGGTGCTTCCCTTACATCTGCCATGAACCCACTGTTTGACCCTTTATAACTTCTTGCTGCCAGTTGTGCTTTCGCTTGTGGTTAGCTGCTGCTTGCACGCTGTCGGTTGCCGTTGTTTGCCCTAGCCTTATAGCTAGCTGCCACTTGCGCTTGCTCACGGCGAGCCTATTAAATTATTCATACCGTCGAAAACAGGGGAGGCAAATCCCTCCTCTGCCTCACGCTAGTTATGCCCCTGCACTTCAGCCTTTCCAGTATTGCTGTCAGTAGAAGGGATAGTGGTTTTCATGTAGTCGTATATCTTGCCATTACGTGATCCAGCTAGCCTGTTGGTTTAGAGCAGATTGGGATGTTTATTCTAATCAATGTTTTAGTATACCAGAAGGGAAATTGGTAACATCTTAGTATTAGCCAAAGAAACATTGTGACTTTGCAAACATGAGGTATAGGACAGAATACCATCATAATTGGAAATCACATATTTGTGTAACTTGAAATGATCTGTGGTTATCCTGTCCTCAGAGTTAGTGAGCACTAAATGAAGGATGTTGCCTGTTGGTTCAAAAACAAAGTCACCAAAAGTACTAGAAGTGTATGTCTGGTAAACTATATAAGTAGGCCCCAGCTTAAAAAGGTCACCTATTATAGCATATTGTGATGGTACGTAAGGTGTGCCACTTACTCAGCTGCTACCCTAGGCATTTACTTGGTGAAGAAAATGGCTGTGCTTTCTGAGACTTGTCTGTTGTACTATCTCCACCTTTCTAGGTGGTGTTTCATGTGTGCTGATATGGAGAAGATATGCCCAAGCATTTCAATGCCGTAACTAGCAGCATGTTTTTCCTTTTCGACGATATTTTCAGCAACTTTTGAGCAGATGAAGTACGCTTTGATCCTGTATCAGGCATTGATGTTGGTGACAAAGGACACTTTTAGCCTCCCTTTCTGCCTTCATATAACACCACAACAATATTTCAATCATCTTCTGTCTATCTGTCTACCCCGTACTGTAGTTCTGTACATATGTTTTCTACGGACTAAACCAGCTCCTGCTTCAAACTGTCAGTACCTACACACGTTGGAGTTACAATCTGTGGTTGGCAATACTGAAATCCACTGTGCAGTTTGATTCACATGTCTACTCCTGCAGGTACTACTCTGAAACCTCAAAACATACATACACTGGAGCACACTAGCCTTTTATGGCTAGTCAACTCTCCCCAATCACCCAGTGTCTAATTATAAACACATAAAATTACAAAGTGGAGACCAAGGCTTACATAAATACTAAAGTAACAGCCTCTTGACTTCAAAAACTCCATACATACATGTAGAGCCTCTAGGCTTATAACAATTTCTATGTTCTCACCCTCCATACTGATTGAATTACTTCACCCTCCATATTGATTGAATTACTTCACCCTCCATATTGATTGAATTACTTCATCCTCTACATTAATTGCCCGAGCACGTTATTTTTGATTACTTCCTGTTTTGCCCAGCAACTGTATGTACATACAGCTTACTAATAGAGCCCACACAGTATTGCCAGAAACGTACTTGCAGTATGTTACGTGTTCTTAACAGTGCATAAATGGTCTGAGTATCTCAGTATTGATGTGTTTTGAAAAGTTTGATGAGGTTCGATGTGCTTGAACCACCCCAAACTAGTGCAAAAGCCCCCATTGTAACTCTTATGAATACTGTGGCAGGGGGTACGGGGATGAAGGTGACCATTTATGGAGGGTCACAGTAACTGTGACTGTAATGAATACTGTGACAGAGGTGACCATCCATGGAAGGTCATAGACAGTATGTCAACACTGAGGTGTGGATGGTCATGAATGGTCAGAGTTCCTGGTGTTCTTCCAACAGCCTGTCACATACCTCATTGCACACCCAAAACCCACATCCATGGACGACCATGGATAGTCCATGGTATCGTTGGACATGGATGGTAATCCTCCCAGCAGAGGGTTTAATCAGCTGTATAATTCAAGGCTAAATAATCTGATCTAACAGAAACCACTGTATTCCCATGACTGTCTGAAAGTTACCATTCTCAGACATGTGAATAGCTTGTGACTGTTAGATGCTTCAAGCAGACACTCATCATGTGTTGTGATGCCTCATTCCTTGCAGATGTCTGGGTAGAACTACAAGTTTGTGTACCCTCTATTAAAGAGATACAAGTGTCCCAAATGCCACCTGGCCATGAGTTCTGAACTATGATGTTGGATGTTGGGATTGATCATTTACTTGTGTGCAATAAATTACGAGTATCTGCTAAGTACTTTCTCTCCCTCTCCCTCTCCCTCTCCCTCTTCTTCTGCTTACAGAACCTCTTGGAGAGGGTGGAGAACTTGCAAAAGCTCTGTGACAAGAAAGACAAGCTCTTACAGGTCAAACTTTTCTGTAGTTATAATAGTCCCTCCCAAAACAGGACACTTTGAAATAAAGTCATGTTTGTTGCCCTAGTACCACGTTCGTATACCTTTAACTTAGACACTTCGCACCTCTTTCCCTGATCCTATATTTCGATTAGAATGATCACATACCCACCTGAGGCAGCTCTTTTTCTTTGAAAATGCTGTCTTGGGTGAGTTGCATTTGTATTGTGTTGTATTGCTTTGTGATGAGTCTCATGGTTTGAATACTTTTATGTGGATTTCACTAGTCTGCAGTCTACAAACAGCTGTTCTATCTCCTGTTGCAGTAGATAAGTGATGGGTGTGGCTGGATGTGTGTATGCAAAGGGTATTTCTTACAATCAATCTTCAAGTGCTGTGTCCTCTGATGTAGATGAAAGTGCTGCCTTACTTTTTCTCCCTTCCCCATCTCCTCTGAGATACCAAGTAGACCACCATCCCGATGTCACCAAGTTTGCTCTGGAGAACCTCGACCTGTGAGGTGGGCACAGAGATACAACTCTTTTGTGCACGATTCACCTACATACATATATTACACACATATACTTTCCCTCTATTTTAATAGCTGAACTGAAGAAGCTACACTCCTCAGTATCGGGCAGTAGTATTGTACACAGGCCAGGACCCATCAATATACCTTTCAACTGGAGAGGCAGCTTTGTATGCTCAAGAACTAGAGGTGAGCCCCTCACTTCTCCCCTCCCCCCATTCCTGTATATATGTATACACTATCTCCTTCTCTAGAGGAGTATTGAGGCACTGAAGATGAAGAGTAGTGTTGAGAAAGCCACTCTCAATGATCTCCGCATAGTAAGTGTCGATAGTGGAATCCTTCTAGTCCCTCCCCCGATTTCCTTCCCCAATTTCCTCCATCTCTCTCTGTCTCCCTATCACTCACCTTCTCCCCTTCCCCCCTCTAGTTCATGCTGACACCTAAAAGAGCAGTAATTCATGTGTCCAAGTTCAGAACACCTGGAGGCATGCACGGTGTGTGTCTGTTGGCACTGTATGCTGCCTGATTATATATTACATGTTTAAGTCTTGAAAAACTTGCCTGAAGATGCCTCATGCAAACTCCATACACACGATGGACATCTCTAATTAAGGCACACCTTTGAGGTCCCAAGCCTGTACATACAACCCCCCTGAAATAAGTCAAACTAGAGCACTTTTGGGTTGGTACATGTGCATGAGGACTAACTGTTGGCACATATGATGGGGGAGGTTCCCCGCAATGGGGTTACGTGGTGTGTGCTATCATCCCCTGAATACAGGCATATATACTGCACCTTGTTCCTACACTTTTTGGTACTTCCATCCCTAGATCATCCAACATTTTACAAATGAACATCTCCATCATATTTACATTTATATACAATAATAATTATTGGACATCTCTATCATATTTACTGTGAGTCAAGAGAGAGAGAGAGAGAGAGAGACTATACATTTACTTGACTATACATGGTGTGTGTGTGTTCAGAGAAAGTGACTATACTCTTAATCATCATCTATCTCTGACCATTTCCTAATTTGATTATATCTCTTTTCTAAATATCTGGTGGATTTTGTTGGATAGACACATGTCTTCAATTGGGTGTCTGATATTTTCTTGCTACCACATTTTAATTTGGGACCCACTTACATCGCAGTAAACGACGATGTTTACGGATTTTCAAACTCGGCCATAATCATCAGTAGTATAGTCCTCTGCGCGAAGAGGGGGGTGGGTTTTAATGCAATCAGAGGTATATCGAAACCCCCACTTACTTCATCAATAGTATTTAATCCATCAAACAGCTGGTGAAAAGGCCAGCTCATAGCGAGCATATTATTTTTCAGATCTGGGAAGTCCATTTTTGACAAAATGTGACACTTATATGGCTGATAAAATTGGAATTCTGGTGGTTGTTCTATACTCGAAAGAGGTGACGAAAAGCTTATATTACTGGAATCTGACGTAAACTTTGATGGCGCCTGAAAGTTTTCCAACGAGGTCAGTGGTGAATCAGACTCTCCACCATCATAGTCTCTTAACAATATTCTCTCTGTGTAACCTGAAGCCATTCTTTTCACCCCTTATTGACAGAGATAGCATCCCTGGCCACCATAAAGGGGTTGTCGTAGTGCCAGGTATAAAAAGGTTTGAAATTTTTGTGCACTTCTCAAAGTAGGAAAGAGTACTCCAATCTTTAAATAACTGCTCAAGTAGTATATGGGGTTCATAGCATAATAGGCAACACTCTTCTCAGCGTGCCAATAGAGAGCAGCATGCACGCCTTTCATATTCTAGGCATCATGGAATTGCCTGCACTTCGTACGTTGTGACTACAATTAAGATTACTGTTATGAAACGAATGGCTACCATCCGAAACACTAATTCATACATGTATGATGAGGTTGAAGATGAGCCAAGCCCAGAAGACGGCATTGTGGTAAAGTGATATACTGAACTCACTGTGTGTATTTACATTGCATGTATTAAGTGTACGGATATTAGTGCATTCATGTTTCATCCTATAGTTGCATTCCATTGGTGCATTGCTGTAATTGACTTCTTGCCTTTTGCTGTATATTGTGTGCGTGTGTATGTAATATGTTCAGTCGTTCTGTGGTCTGTTCTGCGTGCTGACTCTGTTACTACACTTTGTGACGAGGGTAAACTGAGACAATGGCTACTCACGGTACGATAAAACCGTTCAACGCGCAAGTCGACGACTGGCACGTACATCGAGAGACTACAGTACTACTTTGTTGCTAACGACGTGACCAACCAGGCGGGCCATACTTCTGATGGTTTGCAGAGCGACCACATTCAAGCTCCTTCATTCTCTTGTAGCAGGCGGCAAGCTGGATGGTGACAGTGCCACGTACTAGTCCCTCGTGAAATTACTCAAGGACTATTACAACCCGAAGCCATCCCCGATCATCCAGCGTTTCCATTTCAACAGTGGCTCTAGAAATCCGAACGAACCTATCGCCACGTATGTTGCTGCTCTTCAGGAGCTCACCCTCCAGTGCAACAACAGCGATCAACTGCATGAGATGCTTCGAGACCATCACGTGTGTGGAGTAAACCACAGGGGGATCCAGCGAAAGTTGCTAGCGGAGGCTGATCTGACGATGACCATGCGTACTCTCTGGCTCTCGCTGCTGAAGCATCTGAACGGGATGCCGAGGCCCTACAGACTAGTTCTGCTGTGAACCCTGCTGTCACTCAATTTCCCTTACCCATGCACCACGTATCTCCTCCTGCACCTTCCTCGCAAACCTCTACACCCTCCGCACCTCCATCTAAAGACTCCAAAGCTCCTGGTTCTGTCTCGTGCTACCGCTGTGCTGGCCCGCACTTAGCCCCACAGTGTACCCATAAGCAGACGGTTATTGCAGGAAGATAGGTCACCTGGCACGTGTCTGCCAGAAAGGCCTCAAGAAACAAAACAAGGAGTCTCCTACTGAGCAAGATGAGAAGAACAGACAGGATGCCATGTCTAATTATCTCTCTGTGTCTGCACCCCCTGTTCAGGAGTATACCATGTTCCCAGAGAGTATGACATGTTCCCTCTGACATCTACAGGCACTGACCCCTATCACATAATGATGACCTTGAATGGCATGCCTGTGTCTCTGGATGTGGATACTGGGGCAGCTCTGACTGTTGTCAACCAGCTGACTTACGAACGTCTTATGGAACATGCTGAACGGGAGTCTCGCACCTGTCAATTACTTCCATCTGGGAACTACTGAGGAGCTACGCAGGACATTCCATCACTGTACTAGGCACAATGGAGTAAAAAGCTGGCAAGACTGTTTAACCATGCACACTGTAATTTCTGGTACAACTGAATTTGGTACTGTAATATTGTTACATATATATATACATGGTTTTGTAAAAGAGAATGTGAATATTGTTCTGCAACTTCATGGTGGCCAGGAAAGTCAGTCAACCTACTAGCACAGTCACAACAACAAAGCATGTACTGTAACATGCACATGTAATACAGGACCGGTACAAACCAGCTTATTAAAGCCAAATCAGGCCGTCTTACTGTTACAGGATGCACAAGTAGTATTTATACTGTGCAACAGCAAGCTAGCAATCAAATGCTGGCTACCATACACACAAACGTTAACACTAAGCATAACAGTACCACACTGTACATTCTCTCCCCCCCAAAACATAAACAATACCCTGTGAAAAAAATCATCTGGTGTGCTGTGCCCCTGTGTATTGCTTTGCTGTTGTGACAGTGTGGATAGTGTAGTATTATTGACGTCTTGACCATAAATAAATACTCTTAGGTATTACAAGTTTATCAACTAACTAGATTACAAATACATTACCTATATATACTAAACCTACAACAAGGAAATGTAGTATGACAGCTGCGAGGTGACTATGTGGTAATGAACACTATAGAGATAGGCCCACATATGAATAGAATGAATAGAAGTGGTAACCAGTGATAACTAGTACGATAGTGATCAATACAGTGGTGATTAATACATGAATAGTTCAATAGAATAGTGCTCATTCCACATCTCCCTTTCTGGGATGTATTCACAATCTATCTTGTGGTGAAACAATAGTTCCAGTTCGCGAACGTGTCATAATCTGTTCTTGAGTAGGAGGTTCGGTGCAATCGATTGATTTACTGTTCGGGGTACTATATTCAGATGTTGCCGGTTCCATCTTACTTGGCCTGTTGGTGTTTCCACTATATATGATCGTGGTGTGTCAGCCGCAGAGATCACTTTACCAGTAGATGGTTGTTCTCCTGAGGTCATCCAAACATCTGATTCAGGTTGAATTTGTGGTAGTGTTTGAGCTCCATGTTGTCAATCATAATTGGTTTTCTGCTTCTTCTTGAAAGCTCTATTCTTTTCACGGAACTTGTCAAGGAAGTCCCAATTAGGGGTGAGTTGGTCTTTTACAGAAGGTAGGTTGGAGCGTATTCGTCTTCCCATCAACAATTCAGCCGGGGAGAGATTACACCATGCAAATGGTGTGGAGCGATATGTGAGTAAGGCCAGATGTGGGTCAGAGGCCTCTCTTAACAACTTCTTCACTGTCCGCACAGTTCTTTCTGCTTGCCCATTGCTCTGTGCATAGTGGGGGCTGCTGGTAATGTGAGTGAAGTTATAGGTCTTTGCAAAATCTTTGAATTCCTGTGCTGAGTACTGGGGGCCATTGTCGCTCACAACTGTCTCTAGCGATAGAAAATGGTCTTCAGTGCATTGATGATGTTGAGTGAGGTGGTGTTGCTTAATTTAGCAATTTCAGGGAAACGAGAGAAGTAGTCAACTACTAGAAGATAAGTAGCACCTTTGAAGTGAAAGAAGTCTGTTGCTATCTTCTGCCATGGATAATCTTGCAATTCTGTTGCGATCATAGGTTGTTTGTGAGGTGAAAAGTCTCGTGCACATGTAGGGCATTGCCTGACCAAGTTCTCCAATTCCTGGGAAATTCCAGGCCACCACACTGAGATGTTTGCACGGAGTCTACATCTTTGGATTCCTTGATGACCCATGTGGATTTTTCCAGTGTTTCTCTCCTGAGTGGCTTTGGAAAGACAATGCGTTTTCCATAAAGCAATAGGTTGTTTTTGTCTACTGTCAGGTTTTGGCGAGCTTTACAGTATGGGACAAGGTCTACTGTTAGATCATTCTTTTTCTGTGGCCATCCATTGTGACAGTAGTGTGTGACTGTGGAGCAAACTTTATCCACAGTTTGTGCTTTGCGGTACTCATCTAACTTCTCAGCACTGGCGGGTAGGTTTGTAACAGTGACCTCCATTAACAGTGGCGGATCTAGGGGGGTTTCAGAGGTTTCCACTGAAACCCCCTTTTGTTGCGACTTACGTCATCTGATCTCACGGACACGCGCAGCGGACTTACTGTCGATTCATTGTTCGTCGCGCGCGAGCGTACATTAGTGCTGGACGTCTAGCGCCTACGCAGCGATTATTGATCCTCAAGGGAATTCCCTAGCCACAAATTAGCCAAATTAGGCACGTGTACTGTCTAAAGACACGTGTATTGTGGCTAACTAAAGATACACTATGAAGAGGAAGCAAAATCCTATCACAACTTACTTTTCAAAGAGAATGTTTCAAGGTAACTATTACACGATGCCATCATGGAAGTATTTAGCTAGTCAATTTTGCTATGATGCTTCCTTGTTATGTATTGCCTGCATAATTTTATTTCAGAGCCATCTGAAACAGAATGTATTACTTTTGCTACTGAGTCTGAATGTAGCGAAAGAGATCATGAGGCTGCTGTGGCTGTGACTACTTCGGATGTGCAGACTGTAGCTTCTACAGATATACATGTAGGCTGTGAGCCAAGTACTAGTAGTACAAACACTGCAAATATAGCAGAATGTGACATTGGCAAGCTATTACACCTTGGGATTGATATACACCATCTTGATAGAGAAGAGAAGTACAGAATTTTGAAGCGAGAGCCAAACCCTCACTCATCAGCTTACCCACACACTCGTCCATATAATTCAGGTCCTTTTCGTCAGTTTCAACCCTCATGGCTGCTTCAATATCCATGGTTACACTATAGTCCATTCTGTGATGGTGCATTCTGTAGAGCATGTGCTTTGTTTGCACCAGATAGAGCTGGTGGTCAGGTTATGGGGCAATTTGTTACCAAACCTTTCAAATCATGGGCAAATCAGTCACAAAAAATGACTAATCATGGTAGCCTTGCTTACCATTTAACAGCATGTACCAAAATGCAGGAATTTTTGGCTACATACAAAGAACCCTCTAAGGCTATCAACACCCAACTTGATAGTCAAGCTCAGAAGCAGCTTGAGGAGAACCATATAGTCATCTTGTCCTTGTTGAAGGTTACTATGCTATTGGGAAAGCAGGATTCCGTGGGCATCGGGATGATAAAATTCTGCTAGTAGAGCAAAGTGATCAGGAATCAGGAAATCCAGGTAATTTTATCGAGTTGGTGCGCTTCAGAGCAGAAACAGATCCAGTGCTTGCAAAGCATTTGAAAAATGCCCCCAAAAACGCCAAGTATACTTCAAAAACAATCCAAAATCGAATGATTAATATAGTTGGTAACCAGATTCGATCTGAAATTATAAATGAAGATTTGTCTGCCAAGTTCTACTCCATTATTGCCGATGAGTTGTCAGATATTTCAAACAAAGAACAAGTATCCTTATCTTTTCGGTATGTATTAGATGGCACAGTCAAAGACGTATTTGCTGATTTTGTCAAAGTAGAAAGAATTCCAGGGAAAGAAATTGCAGGTGCAATCGAACGATCTCTGGCTACCTGGGGTTTACCACTTCAATATCTGAGAGGTCAATGCTATGATGGAGCCTCAAATATGGCAGGTGCATGGTCGGGTTGCAGTGCTATCATACGAGAGAAAGTACCATTAGCTGTATATCATCATTGCGCAGCGCATCGTTTGAATCTTGCCATTGTTTCAGCATGTCGAATAATGGCCTTCAGAAACACCGAATCTTATATTGGAGAGATGGCAAAATTTTTTCAGTTTTCAGCAAAACGACAGCGACTTCTTGACCACAAAATTGATAGTGTGTGCCCATCTGCTCGTGCAAAAAAACCCGAAGGATACTTGCAAAACACGATGGATCCAGCATATAGATTCTTACACTGTTTTCTTGGAGCTTCTTCCTGCCATTCACGCAACACTGCAGGCAATGGTTTGTCCAGCCAGCTTTGACAATTTTGGCAACCAATGGGATTGGAATGGAGAAACTGTGATGCAAGCTACTGGATTTATTCATCAGTTGTAGTCTCCAACATTCCTGATTTGCTTTCAAATCCTTCTTGAATGTCTTACACATCTACGTGGTCTCACTATTAAGTTACAAATGCAGGCATTGGATGTTCTCTATGCTTACAAACAAGTCAGTAGTGTGCATTCTTCTTTGGTAAGAATGAGGGAGAGAGCTGATGCAACATTTAGCAGAATCTTCAAGGAAGCTACTACTCTAGCCAAGCATCTCCATGGTGAATACTTTGAATTGAAGCAACCTAGGCTAAATGCTCGACAGGTTCATCGTGCCAATGTTTCAGTACAATCTGCAGAGCAGTACTTAGAATCACCCTCTTCAATGAATTTTTGTCACATTTAATTACTGAACTTGAAGGAAGATTCTCAGGATCTAAGTGGTCTTTTACAGCTGTTACCAGAGGAGTGCAGTAACAGAGAAGATGACACAGATATTCCAGAAGAGCTTGCTCAAGCTGCACACTTCTACTCTGATGATTTGCCTCACCCAGTTATGCTACCAAGCGAATATCGAATGTGGATTTTAAAATGGAAAGAGTGTGACTGTAGCACTCCAAAGAAGCTAATTGATGTGTTCAAAGAGTGCGATGCCATGACATTTCCCAATATTTATGTCCTCCTTCAGCTGGCTTTAACCTTGCCCATCACTTCTTGTGAGTGTGAACGAAGCTTCAGTTAGTTAAAGCTTATCAAAACAGCACATCGTTCCACTACAACAGCTTCTAGGACTTGCACTAATTAGAGACAAATGTGAAAGAATTTATAATAGCCATTCAGAATTGACATCTTTAGCACATACCTTTCATCAGATGTACCCCAGACTGAGCTTCCTTTTCTTCTGTCTGACTAAAACTCTTTTATAGATGAGTGATTGATGTGTACAGTAGTTAATAATTGCAACTCTTCACTTACATATAAACCCTAGAACCCTTTTTTGGCGATGCTATATGACTCGTTCCCGCTCGCCCAAAATGCTCTGCATTCATCTACTAGTACTTACATTTCTATAACTGAAACTGGGCAGGGGTGACTGAGTAACTCCGAAGGTCGTCATTCGCGCGTGTGCATATAATGATTTAATTAACTGGGTGTGGCTTCAAAACTCGCGCGACATGCTACCCCCTTTGCAAAATCCTAGATCCGCCACTGATTAATACTTCCACTTCTTCCTGTGGTAGAGGGGGATCTAGACAATGTATCAGCTGTATACAGATATTTACCTGGAACATGAACGATAGAATAGTCGAACCTTGCCAAGCATAGACGAAATCTGAGTACTCTGGGAGGTAAGCTGTCAAGTACCTTTGTACCGAGGAGTGGTACTAAGGGCTTGTGGTCGGTTTCAATCAAGAACTTCATCCCTAGGATGTACGTAGAGAATTTCTCACATGCCCGTCTAACTGCTAAGGCCTCCTTCTCGATCTGAGCGTATCTCCTTTCTGTCTCAGTCGTTGATCTTGAGGCATATGCAACAGGACACCAAGTGAAGTTGTTCTTCTGCATCAAGACCGCCCCCAGGCCATACGATGTGGCATCTGCACTAATCTTTGTCGGTGCTCCAGGGTCAGAGAGATGTAGGACTGTTGGCTTGGAGAGCTCCTTCTTGATGTCAGCAAATGCTTTCTCTTGAGCAGGGCCCCATAGCCAGCTGGATTTCTTGCTGAGCAGTTGCCTGATGGGATGTGTCATCTCTGCTAAGTTGGGTGAATACTTGCCCAGCGGGATAACCATGCCCATAAACCGACGGTGTTCTGAAACGTTTGTTTGGGTCCTTCATCTCGGTTATGGCAGTGGGTCAGCCCGGATGCCTTCGTGATCAATAACATGACCTAAGAATTTCAACTAGGTTTTCCTGAATTCACGGGTTCACTGTCACTCCAGCTGTTCTAATCTTCTTGAGAACATGTATGAGTCTCTCATCATGTTCTTTCCTGTCCTTTCCAAACACTAGTATGTCATCCATTAGGCACAGGGTACCTTCCACACATGAGAGAACTGTCATCATCCTTTTCTGGAAATGTTCTGGGGTGCTGGAGATGCCAAAGGGCATTTTATTGAAGCAATATCTCCCAAATGGGGTGATGAAGGCAGTGAGGAGTTTTGACTCCTTGGTAAGTGGTATTTGCCAAAATCCACTATTGGCATCCGGTTTACTGAAGATTGTTGCTCCAGAGAGTTGTGCCAGGGTATCATCTACCTTTGGTACTGGGTGGACTTCATGAAGCACGTTTTAATTCAGTGGCTTGAGGTCTACACATATCCTGATAGCTCCCTCTTTCTTTGGCACAACAACCATGCCAGCACACCATTGTGTGGGTTTGTCAACCTTCGAGATTACTCCCATTTGCTCCATCCGATTGAGCTACCTTGTAAGCTTGTTGATGTGTTACAAGCTTGTGATATGCTCTTTTCCCAACATTCATCAGCTTCTCACCATTGCACGGACACTCCCAATCACCTCATGTGAGAGTGAAAGAAGCTTCAGCCAGCTAAAGTTGATAGACATCTTGGCGGTCAGCTATGACTTCAGAGAGACTGAGTGGGCTAGCGTTCATGAAAGTCAACCGAAAGCATTGTCAGCACCTGCACGACTCTCCAGAAAAACTCAATGAGATGGTTAGAATGTTCACTCCTAGAAGAATGAAGCTTCCCTTTCTACTGCATGACTGAACCTCGAACTCTCCCAAACTACTTTATATTCATTATTGGGTGTGTTCATAACAATGTCAGAGCCTCTGTTAGGCATATATATGAGCAAGCACTAGCTCAAAATATATCATTGACTGTTTCTATGGACATGTATTTTGCATAAAAATGCATGAAAATGCACCTTGGAGCATAAATTTTTATGGGGGAGCATGCCCCCAGACCCCCCTAGTTTGTTCGCCGGCCAAATCTTGAACCCCTTTTCTGAATCCTGCATCCGTCCCCTGTCCATGACATAAAATGTGTAAAATAAAAGCATACATTGATGTTCCCCACCTACTGGTTGGGGGGAGCGGCTGATACTGCCAATGTGCCTGCATGTGCATGAGGTTTTATCATCAGCCAGTACGCTTTGTCCCACAATGCCCTGGAATGTAAACACCGCTCTACTATACAGTACTGTACATGTAAATTAGGAGGAATGTAATTATTATGTGCATACATGTAGTGACACCTACCCATATATAGCTCTCTATGTATGTATCATGTGAGCAAAAATGTTTATGCAAAATCTCTAATTCACAAGTACTCGTGGAACAGAAAAGTGTTCCAATTTCAGGGACTGTACTTGTGTATGACTACATAGTTTTTCTACTGGGCATATATCACATTGGCCAATTGAATGCTTGTTGTTGTACAGATTGTTTACACACTGTTGAGAATTCACTAATTAAGTTATTGAGATTACTGGACCATGTATATGTCCATTAATAATACATTGACCAGAGCCATAGCCATGACATATCAATTGGTTCGTTTTTGTGTGCACAAGCGCAAGTGCCAGGGGCCATGCCCCCCCGGAAAATTTTGAATTTTGGACCTTCCAGATCTTTTCTGAAGCTATTCGTAGTCACCGCGATCTCAGCAGTACCTGCCTGAGCTATAAGCTGAAAGGAAAACTGGCCGACGGATGGGGGTGATGTCAGTGTAATGCTAAGGCTAGATCACTCGCGTGCTGATAGCAGCTGACACCAAAGAAGTGCTTGACAGATACCACCTACGCTGGACACGTACTACGCACTGCAAGTGACGATCGAAAGGGGGTGTGACCAGTGTTAGTGCGCATGCGCGCTGACCGTTGTGGGCCCGGAAAGTGGTCCGCTTAAAACCGGACCAACCGGACCGGTGGCTACGGCCCTGTTGACTGAGATGAAGTATATTGTTTACATATTTATTATGATGAGGTTTGTGGGGTCACAGGACTATCTGAAATATATTCATTACAGTGTGATACCCCAAGAGCTATATGCCTTGTGGCCACATGTTCACATTGCCCAAGTTAGAACTCAAACACCACAAACTGAAAGTGATTTCCTTATAATTATACAGGATGCATGGACATCCCTATATACACAGTACCGTTTGATATATGCTGGGGGAGGGGGTGCTCTAGTCACCAATTATTACACCTTAGATACACGCTGTGTGCACTCATAAGGAGTGATACAGGCCTGATTAGCAACGGAAAGCAGAATGGAGCTGAGAGATTTATGCTTCCTTGAGACATTTATGCTTCCATTGCCCACCTATTATACAAAAAGCATCTTTACATTTCCTGTTTCCAACTATCAGACTATCTTGGTGTGTGCGCTTATACATGGAAGAGAATAAATGTGGGTGCGATCATCTAATATTAGTGCATGCGTAGGCGACTCAACTAGAGAAATGGACGATGAGACAAGTGGAGGAGGACAGCTTCAACACTCTAACGTTTGTTGCATAAAATTTAACAGATGACTTCCGGAGACATACAGTCGTTACATCCGGGCCAGACGCCCATCACACATATACAGTACACTCAATCGAGGGGTGAGGAATAGCACGGGGAGAGTCTCGGGGACAGTACTCATGGGATCCAGGAGAAGTGAGTCTGACGGGCGGCGCTCATGCTCATTGTATATTTTTGGATTCATTGTCTCTTTGGCTCTCTTGATTGCGTGCGGTAGCACTGCTCTTGCAAGCTACACCGTGTTCTTCCAGCCGCACGACGACAAGATTACAGATTTGCAGACGCAGCTTTCAATTGAAAATCTAATGTCAGTGATTCGTCAAAACATAAGTGCAAGTGTGATGGAGCTTTCCAAAAACACCACTGAGGAGCAACTAACATCAGTACTGCAAGACCCAAGTGAAAGTGTAAAGGACCAAATCGACCCACTTTTACTGTGAGTAACATGTACCAGTTGGACAAAACTGTTAATATGTCCCACTCTCCTGTGTCCAAAAATACTACAGCCACTGACACATCTAATTGCTCTCCTGTGTCAGTTGTTGAAATATGTAACATTCCGCAATTTGCTGTAACCACGGTAACTGACAGTGAAGATCCCTCCCAAACTTCAGCAGTTGTTGGACGTCAGGATGGAATGTTAATCTCCCTGGAATGTACGTAGAGGATATATACTGCGCAATAACGAACCCGAGAGCAAAACGCAATCCTCTCATGGCCACTTTGAGATACTACGAAGACAGTAATACCTTTTCCTGTTACTGCTACGTGACTGCCCTTGTGGAGAGAAGGGCAATTCGAAAAATTGCAGGACCAAATCGACCCACTTTTACTGTGAGTAACATGTACCAGTTGGACAAAACTGTTAACTCTAAGAGACACACAAAAGTATTTTAGTATAACAACCTATAGTCATATATAGAGTCCTTCAACGAGATTCTCAGACATTACATCCAGTCTATTTGTAACATTAAAATGGAATGTGACATTTGGCTTCAAGCAGTTCTTCCAACTTCCAAAGGCGGCCTCGGAATTAGACGATCCTCTGAGATTGCTCTCCCAGCTTTCTTAGCTGAAATGCTGGAACCTCTCAGACTGGTGGCCGCACTAGTTGTGTGGAGGGCCGTACTAACGGTCAGTGACCTGGGTCTGGTCGTGGTGGTCGATCGGCGGGTGATTCTGTTGGTCGTGCGGCTGCGGCTGGACCTGCGAGTCCGCCACGATCCCAGAATAGGTCTGATTCCCGAGATCAACGGGCGTCGGAGAGATCTGGCGCTCAGTGATCAGGTCCGCGAGCGACGGGTGCTCGCGGACAAAAGGGAGGACCTTCTTCCTGTGGTGGAAAGTCGGCGGGTGATTCCAATGCCAGGAAACCGGGCCCTCGGGCTCAGGGAAGGCCAAACTTTCCGACCCAGACCACTTCCTCTGTTGACAAAGCCCCCTGGCCTCGCCCTCGTCACTGGTTGACACTTGCCTACGAGGAGGTTTCCGACGAGTTCCGGAAGGAGCTCGCCGACTTTGTCGGCGAGTCTCTTGAAGGTCTCGGAGTTGATTTCCCGTGGCAAGATTTTGAGAGCGTGGTGCAGGCACTTATCAACCGGGTTGCTAGTAAGTGCGAGTCCTGCATGGACTCGTCTTCTACAGCTCGCAACCGATCTGTGAATCCTAACCAGGGTTAGCGGTGGAGAAAACAGAAGCGAAGGAGGGAAAACTCATCTCAGGACACCACCCCTGATTCTCAGGGAGGCCCTGAGTCCCCCGTTGGGCCTGAAAGGCCCTCCCAAACCTCTGGTCAACAGCATGGAAACAACGGTGCCAGAGCCCGCCATCGTCAGGCGGCTAGGAGACGTTTTGACGGTCCTGAAGCACAGCGCTTGCAACGATTGTTCCGTCGCAATCGCAAGAGTTGTGTTAGGGAGGTCCTGAATGGCTCCGAAGATCGGCGATGTAACATTCCGCTGAATACACTGGAAAGCTACTTCAGGAATGAGTATTCCACAGTGGATGTCGATCTCGACAATCCGCCGGCCTGGTTATCGGACTGTTTAAACGAGTCTGATCCTCTCCCTGAGTGGGATTCCGATCCTATCTCTGCGGACGAGGTGAAGGCCCAGCTGCGTCGCATGTCTGCTGCTTCTGCCCCAGGTCCCGACCGTCTCCCGTACAAGGTATGGAAGGCGCTCGATCAGAATGGGAGTCTTCTTGCGCGTATCTTTGAGGTATGTCGTAAGAGACGGAAGATCCCTTCTGCCTGGAAAACGAGTACTACTATTTTACTCTATAAGGAAGGGGACGAAGGGGTTCCAAGCAATTGGCGCCCTATATCCCTGCAAAATGCAGTTTACAAGCTGTACGCAGCTGTCTGGGCAGACTGGCAAGCTGGGCAAGCGAGGCTGGGGCCATCTCTCCCTCTCAAAAGGGTTTTATTCCAGGTGAAGGATGCTTTGAGCATGCTTTCCTAATGAGATCCACAATGGAGGATGCGCGGCGCTCTAAGCGTCCGCTCCACCTCGTGTGGTTCCGCACAAACTATTGTGGTTCTCCTTACGGAGCATTGGTGTGCCAGTGTCCATCTTGATGGACATCTACGAGGGATCTTCGTTCCAAATTCAGACTGCCGGTGGTCTGACGGGTGAGATACCTCAGGATCAGGGAGTCAAGCAAGGCTGTCCCTCTCAGCCCTCTGTTGTTCAACTTGGCCATTGAGGGACTCCTTCGTGGAATTCAAGTATCCTCCTCGCAGGGATACTCCTTGTCGGAGGAACTCGAGGTCAAGGCCCTGGCGTATGCCGACGATCTGGCCATTGCCGTCTCTTCGGAGGACATTGCTACGATGTTGGTCAGGTTGGAAGAGTTTTCCAGCTGGGCCAAGCTCTGATTCAATGTGGCAAAGTGCGCGTCACTATCCACAACCTATCGGAGTGGTAAACGGGTGGTCCTGCCAACCTCCTTTTGACTGGGGGGGGAGGTAATCGCTACAAGCACCTGGGCGTCTTGCTCGGTCCAAACCCGGAGGCTTGTCTGGATAAACTCGTGGAGGAATTCAGGGTGAACACGGAAAAGCTCTTCCAAGTCTGCCCTGGCAGACTGGATGAAGCTGGAGGCATTCAAAGAGTTCGTTGTTCCCAACTGGATTATGTGCTTCAGTCTACCTTAGCACATAAGAAATGGGGTAAGAATTTGGATACGTTTGTCAGGAAAACTGTCAAACAGTCACTCGGTTTGCCAGGGCGAATGTGTGACACCATCTTCTACGTCCCCGTTGCCCAGGGAGGGCTCGGTCTGCGTAGTATTGTCGATGAGATTGAAACATGATGATTACTCACGCAGTACTTACTTCTCCGGATCCTTCGGTTCGGGGGGTAGCACAACACTCTTGAGTGCACCATCCATAAGAGGTTTGGTGGGACAGAAGGGCACGAAGATCAGTGGTGGTTTTTGGCAGGTCAGTTGAAAAGTGCAACTGAGAGCCGCCGTGGGGATGTCAGCTCCATCTGGAGTAGGCTGAGGGCCTTTGCTGGGGAAACCGGAGTTCGTCTCCATGGTGGAACCAGTGACGATCCGACGCCGACAAGCATCTCTGTCGGAGATCGTCTACTCTCTGGCGGCTTCCGTAGGGTTCTCCTGTGGGAGTTGCGCACCGAGAGAGGTAAGACTTGGCTCAGCAAGTGGGCGAGTCTGGCTGAACAGGGAGGGTTCGCCCGAACTATCAGTCAGGCCTCCGAGTCTAACTACTGGCTAAGAGACTGCCGTTACTTGAGGTACAGGGAGTACTGGTGGGCCATTAAGGCTCGGCTCAACCTTTTACCAGTGGCTGCTCATCGCAGGAAATATGGAGGTTCGGTGGCAGACACTCGGTGCAAGGGTTGCACGGGCAATATTAAAACACAGGAGCACTGTCTCAATGTTTGCCAAGCCAACATGCCAGCCATCAAAGCTCGCCACGATAGGGTCATGGAACGTCTTGTGGGTGCTATTCCTGATAGCTTGGGAACCAAGTTCCTCGACCAGACAGTTCCGGGCTGCCCGGAACTGTTGAGGCCGGACGTTGTAATCCTCCACGAGGAGCAAAAGAAGGCCTTTCTGATCGATGTGGCTTGTCCATGCGACCGTCCAGAGAATATGACTGCGGCAAGGGGACGGAAGCGGGAGAAATATGCGGCTATTAAGGAACAGCTTGAAGGGAAAGGGTTCCAGGTGTGTTGTGACGGTTTTATTGTGGGCTTGCTGGGAACATGGGACCCCGAAAACAATCACCTACTTCGCAAGATTGGGATCAGTCGTAAGTACGGGACCCTGTTCAAAAAACTCTGCTGCCGTGATGCCATTGCTGGTAGTTACAGAGTGTGGACTGCCAGATCCAGTCTGCATGCTGGTAGGGTTTCCAGTTAGATCTTCATTAAATCAGTCCATCTCCTAGTATGTGGCTGGCCGTCTCATGGCCGCACTACAAGGAACCACTGGTCGGAAAGACTCGGTGAGGCCCCCATCCGCGAGGATGACCCAGTCTGGTTACGGGCTGGGTAGGGCTCCTCCCTAGCTGGATGTGTTTTTCAGCTTTGGAGATGTGGACACACATGGAAGAGACACATTAGCACTGAAACAACAGTATTTGATAGCTTGAATGAATATGAGGAAAATCAAAACCCATCTTGACAAAGCCTGTGAATGTAGTGATACAGAGTCAAGCTGGGAATCAGTTTTGGTAGTACAGGATCAGTCAGCTCCAAATCGTTGAGAATCTCTTCTTCCACTCCTTCATTCCACATTTCTATACTGTCATCTTCAAAATTAGAGGACTCGGACTCTAAGAGACACGCAAAAGTATTTTAGTATAACAACCTATAGTCATATATAGAGTCCTTCGACGAGATTCTCAGACATTCCATCCAGTCTATTTGTAACATTAAAATGGAATGTGACATTTGGCTTCAAGCAGTTCTTCCAACTTCCAAAGGCGGCCTCGGAATTAGACGATCCTCTGAGATTGCTCTCCCAGCTTTCTTAGCTTCTCTACATGCTACTCAGGACCTGTTTACCGCCATATTACCTCCTGGTGAACTTGATGATGAGGTACTTCTACAGGAGGCCTTGGACATCTGGGTATATAAATGTGGTCAGCCTTTGTTACCTGAGGAAAGCAGGAGTAACCAGCATCTATGGGATCAGCCTCTCACTGAGCATTCCTTTCAAAGTCTCTTAGATGCAGCAACAGATCCTTCATCCCGAGCCCGGTTATTGGCTACTGCTACTAAAGAATCTGGTGCATGGCTTAATACACTCACTGTTCCTCACCTTGGCACAAAGCTAGATGATGATTCTATTCATATTGCTATCGGTCTTCGTTGGGTGCTAACATAGTTGAAGAACACACCTGCATCTGTGGAAGCATTGTCAACAGGATGGCATCATGCTGCCAATGAGACCATTCGTCAAGCACTGGTTTCTGGTGGAGTTCCAGCAGTTTTGGAGTGTCTGTCGGGAGGATGCTAAAAGACCTGATGGGATGTCTCTGATTCCCTGGGAAGGTGGCCACCCACTCCTATGGGACTTTACATGTTGTGATTCAGTTGCCCCAAGTAACTGTACTTCAGCTGCTAGAGGATCTGGTGTGTTGGCATATGCAACAGAGGAGAAAAAGTGTCGTAAGTATTCTGTCTCTTTCTTTATCCTTACATATTTGCTCCTGTTTGCATTGAGACTCTTGGAGCATGGGGAGAAAGTGCTAGAAAACTTATCCGCAAGATTGGTGCCCGAGTACGAGAAGCCACTGGCGAGCCAAGATCGACCCCTTTTTGATTCAACGTTTGGCCATTGACGTACAAAGGGGGAATGCCGCTTCAGTGATGGAAACATTATCTTCATCTCGGGACTGGTCTGAAGTGGTACTTCTGCCTGCTGTGTGAGCTTTTATTCATTTTTATCTTTATTATTCATTTGGTGTAGTGGTGCATTTGCCTGCTGTATGAGCTTTATTTGGTGTTCTTTGTTTGTATTTTTATTTTTAAAATTTATTTTGGTGTATAGCTAGCTATAGCTTTTAGCTTTGTTGTATAAATTGAAAAAAAAAGAAGAAAACAACCTATTGCCAGGGTAGAGTCCTAAATGCCTGTTTCAAGATCATGAAGGCTAGGTAGTTGTGTTGGTGTGGCGTGTGTGAGTGTGTGTATGTGGGTGAGTACGTGCCTATAAAGTCTTTGATAAAATTTACACCAAATAGGGGTCAGCTCATTATTATGCGTTTGTTAGGTAACTTTAAGAACATCTTCTTACCTGGTCAAAATAGAGGTACCTGTGAAATTTGTATACAGCTCTTCCTTGCAATGTGGACAGAATCTTCTATCACGGCGTCATTGTAGGCTGGGCTGAATTTCATGATCTCGTTCTTACAGCTCTGGAACTCCGGATCCAGTGTCAGTATCAGGCACGTTTTCTAGCTATAGGTAGGTCATCGGAGTCACTCATCCTTTAGACCTTTTCAAGGCAAACTGGCACACAAGTAGCTAATATGGAGAGGGTGCGAGGGTGCACATGGGCAATCATGTGATCGTGAGGTTTTGGTGGTTTGTGCGATCTCCCTCTGCTCAGTTTCAGACACCAGGATAACAGCTCGGTTTGTTTGAAATGTCTGACTGTGACTCCCTTGTTGACAGTGAACCGGGCTACAACTCCCTGTCACCGTGTAGTGCTCTGAACGAAATGTGTACTAGTTCTGGTTCAGACATAGACAGCGAGAATGAAGGTGGCCGAAGAAAACAACTTACTACAGATGAAATCATAGCAGAAGCGTTTTCTAAGAAGAAACAACTCAACTCTAGCGCCACAAACGCACACTTACCGGCAGAAAAGCACCTGTGTAAGCAGGCTCCCCCCAATAGGATGATAGCAAATAAGCACACTCGTGTCGATGATGTTCGCCACTTCAGTTCCTGCCATAGGCCATCTGTTGTGCCACCCCCTCCGTCTGTCACAGTTGATGATGAAGTCAAGTGTGCATTTAAAGAAATCACCCAGTTGTGAAACAGGTTGAAAATGTTGAGGATGAATTTCAGCGCCAGACAACCACGTGTCCGCCCAGTTCGAGTGACTCAACCCCAACTAGAGCCAAGCCTCCACTTGTTGTGAAAGTAAGTTAATATGACTATATAGTATGTAGTCATGGTGTAGCTGGTAGATGTCTCGTGTGAGATGTAAGCGCATTGTTGATTACGTCATTAACGTCCGCAGCCCGAGCTTACCTAGCTCACCATAGCTAGCTAGCCCTACCTAGGTAGTCGTAATCTAGCTAGGTAGGGCTAGCAGAAGTACGGACACTTAACCCTTCTTATCAGGCTAGCACTATCAAAGGCAAGTGAAGTTTAATGTTACTGTACATGTGTTGCTCACTCGATCATTTGTGGTATTTTGTACAGCTGCTGTGCACTTACTATCGTTCCTTGTCACAAGAAAACTTCTCTGGGAAACACAAAGAACGGAAGCAAACTCGACGTCGTCGGGAGAGGCTATTGAGAGTACGTAGATCTTCTCTAGTGGATCTTCTATTCCCGACTGGGCTTTTGTTGCTAGCAACTGACTTGGATATGGATAACACACTTTTTTTTACACAACTCTATCTGCATTTGAAATTTCATTAATGTAGTATAGATGATAAATCTATAGTGGATAGTATGAGGATATATGACATTTCCATGGGGCCTCCGATAGGATAGCTGTTAGGGTATTAGGTGGATCCACAAACTGTCCTCGTGGATAGTATGACATTTCCATGGGGCCTCCTGTAGGATAGCTGTTAGGATATATTTGGTGGATCTACAAACATATAGGATAGACAGTTCATATTTCCTAGAATATCTTTCAAGAATCCCATACGGAATTGGGCTCTATCCTCTAGAGGAAATTTTGAGTGAAATTTGAACAATCAGGAAAGACTAGTGATATTTCCCCCACCTATCAAATATGTATCCATAACTTGGAAATGTGGCTTTTGGCCCAGTGTATATTCCTGGTGACCCAGCACTACCACAGGGAATATTGTATGTGATTTTATCAATTCATTGCATCAGTGAAAATACATACCATAGACAAATACATTGTAATGTGCAATGCCTATCTGTGTGCAGCTTCCCATCTTGAGCACAGTGTCCAATTACCACGAGAGGAGTGAGACAAATGGTAGCTGAAGTCACTGAATTTGTGAGCTATGTGTACACGTACATATAGTAGCAATATAGATACCTATAACTATGTAAAATGTGTATGCTTGGATATGTAAATGCATATTTTGTTGCAGAGACCATATACATACTAAGTTCTTTTGCCTTGTTATACCCATGACAAAGTCGTAGCATATTTGCATTTAAGTGACCACCATCTGCATTTGGTCCACATCACATAAAATTGTCACGTTGAAACACTGGACAGAGCAGCACTGGCACTATTTACTTGATGGCCAGTATAGGCAACACTCTCTATATCGTCTTGTGAGCAGGGCTATAGTATACAATTTTTGCACATATGACAACTCACTCTGAGATATGCTTAGAAAGACAACACAACTGCACAACAGAAAGGCAAACCAACTCACCCATTTTCAACGATATATTGGCTACCTCAGGTGGTATTCGAACATGCACATGACACTTGTATTCTAGGCAATGCTCTAACCTAACTATAAGCTACCCAGCCAGCTCAACTGACTGGGATGAACCAAATCATACAATGTACATGCGCAAAGGTTCACATGCAAAGGTAACTTCCATTTGGAATAGTAGCCATTATTAGATGGGCACCAGTGAGTGTTGGATCAAGATTCAGTATGTCATGTGCTGACACTGAGTTAAATGTAGCACAAAAAAAAAATGTGGTACTGCCACCTACAACTATGCCAGCTACTACACTCTTGCTCGCAATAGCTTACGGAAAACTTCAGGCACACCATTCTTGAAATTGAGTGAGAGAAACTGTTGAGTCCAGTTTCTTTCACAAAGTCTGGAAAGCGAAGACAAGCTTCTTCCCAGTTCTTTGAACTTGTCACACACACAAAGACTTTCATTATTAATTCCATTGACTGAAATGTGACTGAAGAGACCTTCATTTCCAGTCGTATCGCCAGCGTGTAAAAGGGCGTGGATTTATTTGCAATGACGTAATTATCTTGTACGTAAACATGGCACGTGTTTGCAGGACCTACCTCCATTGTTTAACAAGCCAGTAACGCCTAACGAACTACCTTAGGATACAACTACGGAGTTAGATTGGTGCAGAAAAGCCAGTAGAATACGATGAGTTTATTTTTTGTGCGTGACGGCCTTTTGTGGCCGTAACAGTTGTTGTGAAACACTTTCGATAGGCAGCCCCAAAATTGTTTAAAGCTTTCCTGTGGCTTTATTTGCCGCGGTACACAGGTGTTGGGGGTATCAAACTGAAGCAAATTTAATGGTCTTTAAGGCTATGTTCATTATAAGGCTCTGTCCTAAGGAAGCTGAAAATGTACCCAAGCCAAATAATGTAAGGTCTCGATCATCGTTGACTACTGTACAAAATGTGTGTGCACTGTGAGGGAAATAGAATAGAAGGTGATGTTATGGAACTGAGGGACATATTAGTGCTTTTGTAAGTACAAAGGCAAACAAGAAGTGATGTTGTAATGGGTCTGGCAGAGAGATATGGGGATGCTTTGCATTTTCCACTGTAAGTGCTGTTACCCTCTGATTTAAAGTGTGTTCAACTTCTTCCTTAGATGCTAAATGTGTGCACTTTACTGCTGTAGCCTCACAACATTCAATACCACACCTGCTTCTTGTTTTGCTAGGTTTTGTCTTCCAGTGTGGTGTGAATGTGGGGTTATGAATGTTGTGCATATAACACGCATAGCAGATACACCCAGTTTTCTCTACATTGTATATTTTACTCCTCTTACTTACACAGGAAGGTGTATAGCTCACTGCTGAATCTCTCTGGGTGTGTGTACCTTGATGCGGCTCACTGCTGAATCCCTCTGGGTGTGTGTATTGATGCGTGTATTCTACAGAGATAACATTGGTCCACAAGGGCCTACATGACATTTATTACCAGTGGCCATGACGTGGAGAGAGTTTACTTTCTAATAACATGGTTGTTTCATGTATTACTTTTGATGTAGTGTTGCTTTTGAGAAGTGCTATCTGACGTAACATTTAAAAAAATCATATCTTATGAGTACAGCAATGGACACAATATTTCTTTACTGCTACATATAGCTACACATCACTATTACATACAGTAAAAGTCTTACTCTTGTTGGTGAAGGAAGCTGGAAGTGTACCCACAGAGACTACACCCGTTTCATTTGTCATAACTTTGCGTAGGAAGTAGCTATACACATGAAACAAAGGCTGTATACTAGATGAACTTCCGTATGTGCTGATGTACGGACGTAGAGATAACTAGTAATAGTAAAGTGTAGTGCACTAAAGGTCAAAGGTCATTTTTCGCGCTGACGTGCCGCAGTTAATTTTATAATGCACTTCCGCTATGCTGGCGATACGACTGTTTCCTGGAGTAATATATCCTTTACAAGGACATCCTCAACGACCTGCACTTGAAAACTCTTAGGAAGGTTGTGAATCGGCTGTAACAAATGTTGCTTAAACTCCGGTGCAGAAAGCAGCCGCTTTTTGTTCAGTTTTTTGATCCTTAAGGTCACCTTTCTCATACGCATTCATTACTTTGATTGCAACCTGCCAAGCATTTCAAATGAAGCTTGGGAGAAAATATTCTCTCTCTGTGTTCGTGACGTATCCTAAGTAACCATTTGGAGTATGTACATACATATATCTGATTTATATAAAATTTACCTGTGGAAGAATGTACTGAGCACATGCCTTCTTCCATTTCAAACTAGGCTGAGGAACATCATCTGTCTTAGCCATCAATTGCATAGAGCCGAGCTCGACGAGGCCTCAAGCTGTGTAGCAAAGGAAATGCCATTGATATCAATTAACACACCGACAGTACTAACACCTCACATAGTGTCAATAGTCATTTTGTGGTTAAAATGGCCCTTGTACTTGTGCCTAGATGCAAGCCGAAGAGCTTCTTCATCAGTGAAGCCCACATATAGAATATTCTGGCTGTGATGGATTTTCATCCAGTTGCCTTGCTTTAACACCATGCAACCCAACATGCATCTCATAGCGATAGACATTCTTAAGGTGCTCTTTAAAATACCTCTTTTTTAGATATACTTTCACATGATACTGCTTTTGGTGGAATACCTGGACCATTTGGGTCATTTTGTAAGCGCTTTTTCAGATTTTCAAGTGTCAATCTTTCTCAAATGTCGTGATGGATATGCCCAAACTGTCACACTTATCCTACATTTAGTATTGTGTAAAAGAAGGAACATACCGATTTTCTTGTCTTCAATTGACTCATCAATTGGGCATACAGATACTTTAGACTTCTTTGGTGGTGGGCATGGTGAAATAACTGTGGAACGCTTGCGAGAACTTGACTCTGATGTTGTAGGCGAGGACTCATCAACAAGACTGTCATTTGGAATGTCACTAGCAATTGGTATCTCCACAGATTCAGAATCTCTACTATCTGACACATGACCATCACTGCCATTGGATAAGTGGGATATGTACTCTGTGTGACAACATCAAATGATGTTAATGCCTTCCATTTAGCAATAAATGCTGTTGCATCGCCTGTGTTCCTGAATTGTTGACAGAAGTCATTTTTGTTCCATTCAAAATTCATTCTACTCACCCTTTCTTTCCCTCTGAAAATTGAACCTGTAATTAATATAGGTTATGTGATACTGATTTATGAGGGTTGAACATCATAATTGTGGCGTGAGGAATGCCCATGCAACAACTACTTTGTTGTCATTTCCATGGTTACTATCATTTCCCAGCCCCTAACCACTCATTTAGCCAGCTCCGTTTGCACAAGTGTACCCCACATGATATGTTGGCACAATTTATCTTGTTACTCTACTAGGCAACAGTGGCCAAGTTTGGCTTATGCAGGCACACCATTAGCTAGCTAACGATTAATTCGTCAGAATTGTATGATACAGATGTACTGGGATTAATACACCAAAGTAAATACTGTACTTCAGACCACACAAGGACACCGCTTCTTCACCCACGCGAATAAGGTGAATTTCTCTCCCACGCACCTGGAAGTGCCATCATCAACCAGGAGGCATTCTTCTAGCGCTTCAACACGATAGACGTGAGAGTCGAGTAGATGCACTGCAGCTGTCTTAGTAGATGAATGCAGCTGTCACCGTGTGCATGCACAATTTCAGCGATAGCGCAGAGCTGTGGTGCCAATATACGAATTGCACCTGCTTTTCCAGCAGTTTTATTTTATAATAGCAGTGACTATTTTTTCTGTGTTTACTAGTTACTGATCGTTTTGAGTGTATATATATACAAGAATAGATGTTAGCCCCTCCCTTCAGACTGAGACCCACCACTGTTCTATTGAGTTGACGGTTTGTGCATCATCCCCTCTCTGCGCCGGTCTTTAGAGTCAAGATATTCCTAACATTAATCTATCTCCTTTCCGAAATGATCCATGTCTTTCTCCGGCTGGAAATAAGTGCTCTCTCAACGACACAACTAGCGATAGTATTGCCTCAAAGGTATTTTGACTCTGAGTTGTATCGACAACAGTGGCGAGACACACTGAGTTGTATCGACAACAGTGGCGAGACACATGAGAGTACAATCGTGTTCATGGACACAACTGATCCAGCTATACAGAATGCTTTCAAAAGTCAGACCACTGTCAGGTGTGGCTGATCTCTCTCCCACTTAATGGATTTTACCTACTGTGAGCATCGCTGTGTAGCATCACTCTCTCTTGTAGATATTGAACAGTGTCACACTAGCTTCAAAAGCAGATTTCGATTGAATCAACAGCAATTTTTTCTTACAGTTTCACTCTCTTTCAAAAGCAATGTTGCAGGTGCATACAATTTGCTGGGTAGGAACCTTTGCAAGCCAGTATTTAAGCAAATGTTAAGAGGCTTCGAAAGATTCATCGCTTACACAGCTCAGGGTTCACAATAGCTATTAGAGCTCATTGTATTTACAACAAATCTGAAAAATACGAAGTAGCAAAAGCATGGATGAAACGATATTTTGACCAGATTGGAGACAAAATGCCACACATTCATCTCCCCCATTTTCTTTCAAAAAGAACAGTGTACAACTTCATGTCCAATGAGCTACGTCAGCAGGGTCACACCTCAGAAAGTATCCTTTCTTTATCTCATTTTTATTCACTGTGGGTCAAAGAGTTTTCCTACTGCATCATTCCCAAAGTAAGCTAATTGATTCCAATTTATTAATGCTGCACTCCACTTGTTTGTGCAGTTTTCTGTCAATACTGTTAAATTTATTTAGCAAAGCTTGTTCACTAAATCTCATGTGTGCGTGAAATTCTCACAAGAGAGGTTGAAAGTAGCTGGAAACAAACAAGCAATCTCTCAGCTGAGAAGTGAATACAAGAATCACCTTGATTTAGTTGAGTAAGTGAACTATATATCTTCCAGGCTACATCCTCAATACTCTTAGTTGACCTTGTAAGGTTTGAAGGGGACAGACTTTTGTTAGGAGATTGTGGCTCAGTGTCTGGTGTGCTGGATTGCAGGTCGCTACACCTGGGTTCAACTCTGGATAGAAGTTTGTCTTTCTCATTTCCTCTTGATTGCCTTGGCCTGTGTATGTTGACATCAAACTTAATGCACCCTTTGTGCTTGTAAGTCATATGTAATTACGTATTTTTAATCAGAGTCGAAAGACACAAATATTATAAGCACAGGGATAAGTCAAGGAGTGAGCCACAAAAATATGCCACAATCATTATCGATGGGATGGACCAGAGTAAGACAAACTTACTGCACTTCATTCAATGTAAGAAATCCACACAAAATTTACGGAAGCTTCACACCCACCTGACTGGAGCACTAAAAGCATCAAAGGGAAAGGTGGCATATGGATATTATGATCTTATGCAGTGGCCACATGATTGCAACATTACAATTCATATCCTCCTCCATGTGTTACACGATTTGGCCAATAACACATTCCCTAATGTCCTTTATGTTCAACTTGACAACTGTTACAAGAACAAGAATCGATATTTGTTGGGTTTCTGTGCTCTTCTAGTACAGGATAGTAAAAAAGGTAGGCTGCTTACTTTTATGTGCTCCTTTACTGAACAAATTCTATAAATGTCATAGGTGAGGCTCAATTTCCTTCTAGTTGGACACACCCACGAGGATATAGACAAGTTGTTCTCTAAGGTTGCATTGGCATATTGACTGGTGAGAAAGTGAATTATATATAGCAGTGTATTATTACAGAATGTATTCAAAATCTCCGACATTTGTCCTGCACTAGCAACTCGGACGCAGCAAGCAGCTTGTTGCAACTGTTACAGTTACATTTTAATATTTCATAACTTAAATGCAGCCAATGTTACTAGTAGTGTCACAGTAATCCAGATCCTTAATAGTGTAATACCAACTTCTGAAGACCTTTGACACACAGACAGGGCTACTGTCTCATGAGGTGTACTTTTTGATGTCATAGAGCTCTTCTGATGTCATCACGAAGGTGGCAGTGGCCAAGTGTCCCATGAGGTACATTTGTGATGTCATCACACAGGTGACAGTGGCCAAATGTCCCGTAACCCAGGAAGTGGGACTAACCTCTTGCCCATGAGAACTTTGTGATGTCGTAAGAGCTCTATGACATCAAAAAGTGCACCTCGTAGGTCCCACAATGCTAGCAGACTCCCTATATAATGCAGCAGATGCTTCATTCAGTCTCACATTGGAGAATTATGGATACTATGGGGTTTAAGTACCTTGACTTAACAAGCCAAGGTACTTAAACCCCAATCTTTGTTCGTGAGCCATCCAAGTGTCCCTCAGTGTTCGCAAGAGATTAACAACCGTCTTCAGATTCAACCACCTGCTTTGGATTAAAACCACATCGTTATCCAGTCTTCAGATCTCTGTTGTCAAACCCATTTGTCTCACTTGTCATCATGCAAAGTGCTGTTCAGCAGGAACCTCCCATCCTGGCAAGATACCAAGGACAAATCCTGGAGTTCACTACCTGCCGCCCACTGTTGACAGTATTCTCTTCGCATTCCAGGACCTTTCACCAACACCACTTGAATTGTGGAATGGAGACAAAAAAGTAGGTAGACACTGTACACTAAAACCTCATATATACTTCACTCTTTCCATCATTTCAGCTCACAGATCCATACAAGAGAGTGGGCCAATGCAAGGGCTTGAACCTACGACCATCAACGACCCCTCCAACGACACCACCTACTTGCCCCCCCCCAGACCCCTTCAACAACACCACCTACTTCCCCCACCAGACTCCTCCAACGACACCACCTACTTCCCCCACGAAAGTGGTGCGGTGCTCGTCGAAAGACTTCCCAACAGTGTTTGGTGAAATCAACATGACTGTGACAGAGATAGTTGCACAAGAGTATACTATGGGGAGTATAAGAGCCTATACCACCGTCGGCAACTGCGCGGAAGAGGGCATTTAGAGGAGGAGGAGGACACACCAATGCTGCCCCATTTCAAGAGAAAATGACACCTTGATTGACTTGTAGAGAACGTCCCTTATACTTGTATGCTCACTTATACTTATATTATCCTGCTATCCACTTCCTCCTCCTTAACAAAACACTGCGCAGCAACAACCAAAGTCCATGTAACCAGAGTTAGTAACCATAAAGAGCGAGCAGTTGCATGTGTAGGGAGCAAGTGTATTTTAGTTAGTTCGTAATACATCGTACCATATATAACTACGAGGAATAGAAGCACTAATATACATTGTATGAATAGATTACTGCTAAAATCAAGTCAACCTCAGGCTAGCATTCTACATGACATATATAAATGACCCTTAAGGTAAGTAATATATGAATAAATGGCCCTTAAGGCAAATAGAATAGTCTACATATAAATCACTCTCAAGGGAAGTGATACAAGTATATGCGACCCTTAAGGTAAGTCATGTAAGAATGAATAAATGGCAATTAATGAATAATTGACAACAGTAACTGTAACATGCTCGCCTGTTGCAACAAGCTGCTTGCTGCGTCCTCCAAGTTGCTGGAGAGCACAGAGTTCACTGAGTCCTTCAAGTTGCTGGAGAGCAGTGTGCCTACTGTAGCAAGTCAGCTCTACAACTGAGCTCTAAATGAATGAATGTGACATACGCATACATTACAAGACTTGTATATTGGACATACCACAAAAATGCAATGAAAAGGCTATGAAGTGCTAAACCCTCACACTGTCTTATTGACATGCTATATATATGCAATAGAATAGAATAAGAGACCCTTAACGGACTGGTAAGTGGCAAGTGCAGTGAACTTCCATTTAACACATGGAAAAACGTGACTAGTCAAGAAGCCAAGAAAGCCTCAATTAACAAACGAAACAATAGCTACACACGACATACAACACACGATGTATACACATAGACTGCACACCGGATGCCTAGAACTGGGGTGGTGGATGTTTTATGACTAGCTAACTCTCCCCAACATACCCAGTGTCCAAACTTACATACTAACGTAAACAGACAAGGTTTAGCTGAAGTAATACATGTGAGAGCCTAAAAGAAAGCTACATGTACATGTACAGCCTCTAGGCTACCCACAAATAGCAGAACAAATGCTGATAAGGTAACCTGTGGCTACTATCTCATTTGTGGTTGTTGTTCCCATACACGTTATGTACATGGCACCTACATTTTCACAAAACCATAGAGTAGGTTGTGTGAAACTATCCCACAATACTCTCTGGTGTTCATCTACAGTAGTAAGTTCTTAAGGAAGTTCAGCAAGAGTTCATGGAGGATGAGTTGTGGGAGTTCCTAGAGAAGGAAATTGTACCGATACTGTCCACATCTATGACTACTTCTGAATATGAAGTTAGTAAGGCTGCATCCAGTGAACTAAATGAAACTCTGTTTAAGTACCTCAAAGAAATATTTCTAGGTCTTAGAGGAGTTGCGCTGAGTGAGGTACATATGCATGTCGTAACGTATAGGTGAAGCTTATCTTAGAAACAAAAGTTCTGTTGAGGGGAGCAGGGTTCTTTGCTTGAGATTCGAAGATTTTCCTGAAGGGTTAGGGCTCTCTTTCACTAAATCAAATTTTGTAGAAGTGGCTAGGCAAACCAAGAATGGAAAACCAAATATAAAGCGATCATTTCCAGGTGGTCCAAAGAAGGTTATGGCAATATTTGTTGACTGTATTAAAGCTTCAAATGCTAAGGAAAGGTATATGCATATCTCTCTCTTTACCTCATTTAGAGTTCTTGTTCCTTAAGTTGTCTTATTTCGAGTCAATGTCAGTCAGTGCACGTGAAGAGAACTGCACTACAGTGCCTGAAGGTAAGCTGGATATAAATTATATAAGTATTAACTAATTATATAAGTATTAATTCAAAATAGGCAGGATAGAGCCAAAGCACGTCAATGTTGTGAACGAGGAAGATGTTCAGATGGACAACCCTCAAGATATTGCTGTTACACAATTATGGATTGGTTCTTACTTGTATGTATCGTCCTTTGTAACTTATTCAGAACTGATGTCATTTACACCTACACCTAATGACTCTTCAGAACCTCAAGGTGACACCTTTTATGCTTATTCATGTCCCCAATAAGGACATGTACACGTCCTTGCCTCTTTATATACATATGTCCCTCGGGATTTGTTAATCACATGGATCAGAGACAGTTACAGTGGAGCAGGAGTCTCTATGTTCTGAAGGTAATACATTTCCTTCCAGTAATGGAACTGATAAGTACATATTTGTGCTGTTTCTGTCATTTGTAGATGTGGACACGTACAATCAGGACTTGGATGGTATGCACATTAAAATTATTTGTCTAATGAAACATTTCTTCTTAATTGCAGAAATACCAAAGTCAAACACCAACTCTGATGATAACCTTAATGGTATACATGCCTATACTTGTTCAAAAACTGCAACATTGGCTCTTCCTGTTGCAGACGTAGAAGCACCAAAGTGTAAGGATGATGTAGCTCCTGAGAGAGATGAAACTCCCGGGCAAGATGGTGAAATTCCACCCAATCACAACTGTAGTTCTGCTTCAAATTCTTCAGCACCTACATCTGATAAAACAAAGAAGGGTGGGTTAAATACATAGCTAACTATGTACAAAATTTTACTGCTCTAAAGAACGAAGACGTCTGAGTGATGATATGACAGTTTTTTTTCACCGTCGTTACCCAAGAGGCAAAGCAAACCTGTGAAGACGCTGTGAAAGAGACATCCAAGAACTTACTCTACACAATTTCATATATAGTAAAACATACATTGATAATGAACGTTTCAAAACGATAGATGAATGAGAAGAGACTTTAAGTACTGTATATATGACATACCTCCATTAGTGTAAACATACACTAATTATATAGGCCATTTCTACTGCATGCAAGGCTTTCTACCACACATAAACTATATTTATGAAAACTTGGGAAACCATGGTTGTCAACAGAACTAGAAACCCCAGGGGAGCTTGATAACCAACAAAACCAGGGGAACCTGAGGAACTTGAGAAACCATGATAACCAACAGAACCAGGGGGACCTGAGGAACCATGGTAACCAACAGAACCATGATAACCAACAGAACCAGAGGAACCATGATAACCAACAGAACCAGGGGGACCTGAGGAACCATGGTAACCAACAGAACCATGATAACCAACAGAACCAGGGGAACCATGATAACCAACAGAACCAGGGGAACCTGAGGAACCATGATAACCAACAGAACCAGAGGAACCATGATAACCAACAGAACCAGGGGAACCTGAGGAACCATGATAACCAACAGAACCAGAGGAACCATGATAACCAACAGAACCAGGGGAACCTGAGGAACCATGATAACCAACAGAACCAGAGGAACCATGATAACCAACAGAACCAGGGGAACCTGAGGAACCATGATAACCAACAGAACCAGAGGAACCATGATAACCAACAGAACCAGAGGAACCATGATAACCAACAGAACCAGGGGAACCTGAGGAACCATGATAACCAACAGAACCAGAGGAACCTGAGAAACAATGATAACCAGGGGAACGTGAGGAACCATGATAACCAACAGGACCAGGGGAACCTACAAGCAGCCGAACATTGTAGCAAGCAACCCAAAACAGAACGTTGTAGTACACTGTAAAATCAGTTTTGTCATAATAGCAAAATTGTTTGTTGCATGAGTTTCATCCCATACATACATCGGTTCATCATGTGATACTACAGTATTGTACTCCATAGACAATGACTATTCCTTATATGTGTGAGTGTTGATAGAGTAGTCCACTAATCCTACACATGTGACTCACACATGTAAGGAATAGTCATTGTCTAGGGAGTACAATATTGTAGTATTACATGATGAACTGATGTATATATGGGATAAAACTCATGCAACAAACAATACTGTTATTATGACAAAATTGATTTTACAGTGTAGGATTATTGTGTATGTATATACACTTTATACAGATGAATGAACTGGATACATTGGATTATTCAGGAATAGCTGTAGCATTTTCACAAGAGGACGCCCTTGCTGGAACATCCAAGACACTAAAGTGTTTCAACCCGGGATTTATAAAATATGTCCATGCTGTGATCATTGCAGGCAAAAACATTGTATGAACATGTATGCAGTGTGACAATTGGTGGTGTTTTCTTCACTTACAGCAAACCCACTACAGAGTAAGGGCTGAGAAATATTTTCCCCTCATCATGGATGTGGATCAAGTTATCTCAGTATTGGACGCGGAGGATAGCAACAGTGTTAGGTCATTTAGCTCAGAATGTGTTGACTTATTGGAGCCACTAGAAGAGCAGGAAGAGCCAGAAGTTGAAGAGCTGCCGATGTCTAAGGTATTTGCTAGTCGTGCAAAGTCACATGTTGTGCGTGTACTATGCTTACAGTCGTTCCGCCCAGGGAAATTCACGCGATTTTTATTTTTAACGTGACGTAATCGGAGCGGCCTCATTTTACGATTTGTCACTGTTCAAGTGTGTAGAGAAGACGTTGTGCTAGCCGGCAACCGGGCTCTTCTTACAGTATGTAACTACTAATATGTATTGATACTGCCAAGTTTTGTATCAGCATTGTCTTTTTAACGTGTGTTTCTGTGGTCTTTGTTTGTTGTGTATTGGTACATGTTGCAGGCTTTTGGGAGCGCAGGATCAACTGGAAAGAACGGTAGGAGCGCCGACGAGTTTCGCGCACGCGCTAATTAGGTGGCGCTCCTCCCCCTACGTCAAGCGCACCCAATATATTACGTGACTTTGACCCCAGGTAAAATCAAGACGAAGAAATGAATTTGTGTGAAAATACCCCATGTAAAATCAATACAATGTATAATTGAGTATTAGAAATGAATAGAAGGCGTATAGCCAGATACAAATCCAATGTTGCAATCCCAGCTCAGTGTAAATTTCATGTACATTTTACTTGAGTACTGCAAGGAGCTCAGATACTGTGTATATATCAGTACACCAGGCAATCGGTGATGACTTAAAAGCTTGTCGATCTTTTGCAATGACACCGATTGCGTTATCAGCCCTGCTCCAACGACACTGCATGAGGTAGAGCCACCACTCAGGAGGTCTGGGTGTTTGGATTAGTGGACACTTCACACTCCCCAGCATTGGAAGTTGTTCCTAGAAGAAATGCAGCGACATTGCTTCCAATCATTAATGCACACACTGCACCAGGAACAATTATCCACTTTGATGAATTGGCAGCATATAACAGGATACAAACTCTTCCAAATGTAAACCATTCCCGCCACTTTGTTGAACCAACTACAGGTGTGCACACTCAGAATGTAGAGAGTTATTGGTGCAGAGTAAAGACAAAGCTCAAAAGAATGCGAGGGTGCCATGCTCATCAGCTCCCAAGTTACATCTCCTAACCTCAGTATACATACATACACACATATTGTTTCTTACCAACTATATTAATAATAACTAATAATATATACAGGAACATAAAAAGTGAAAATACTATTCTGCCAGCAGTGCACAAAATATACAATAGATAATTAAATAAATAAAACAAAGAATATATATACATGAAAGGCTTAGTGCCCAACATGTCCTTCAATGATTGCAAGTTCAATGTCCCCCCCCCGTCAAGTACCGGAAGGGCTGGACGTCCCTTGGAAGAGCGGGAACCCCTCAAGCACATGACAGCTGATCTCAAGAGTGAGAAACTTATCCTACACCTCAACCAGTTCAGGGTCCTGCTGTAGACTTTGTTATACTTAGCAGCAATCATGGAGGCCAGCTTCTTGTAGAAGGTTCTAGCAGAGGGCCCCATTCCACCTGAAGCGGAGAAAACTAGAGGAGTGAAGCTTCCATGTTCTATTTCGCGTACTCTCTGATCATATGAGCGTCTCTTCTCTTGTTCATTTTGTCTGTAACAGGAGGTAAGCGAATGATTCCGATAAGATGGTGCAAGTGGGTTAAAAACACGTATGTCAAAGAAGGCACTTTGTCTGTCCCTGTTCCAGAAATTATCTGCTTTGATGTCTAATCTGGCACTGTCTTCTGTGTTGGCTGATCTATAGTCCATCCTTTCACTCCCAAGTGGCTGTAGTGCAGGTTCAACACCAACATTGGAACAGACTTCAGTGAGAAGGTGTGCTGTCAAGTCTCTCAGCTCGTTATGCCTTATAGATGGGAAACCTCCGCGATGGCAGCTAAGTGCATGATCCACCTGAAAGGATGAGCCACACACACAACTTGATGGAAGAAATGGGGGGCTCCAGTTGTATCTCAAACAGAGGGCATCGCGGAAGGCTCCTTTGTGGAGGCAGAAGCCATGGTCGGCTATGGGGAGAGCTGTGAGCCAGCTGGAGGCTCCCTTTTCACTCGCTAGCTCTTTTGCCTTCTTAAGTGGGTTTGAAAGGGACTCCAACACTGAAGCTTCCATCGACGCGAGCTCTCTCCTTTTCTCCCGGTGTACTTCACTCTTAATCTCTGAGAGTTCTGCTATCGCTTCAAAGGGGTAGACTCTGGATTGTTGTAGAATTAGCTTAACTAGTGGTGCAGTGACTTTAACTGAAGTGCGAAATTGTCTGACAGCCTCGTGTATCGGGTTGGTTAAACCAAGACCCCCAGTCCTAGCAGGAAGGGCGAGGAGATCGCGCTGCACATCACTTAAGTGATTCTGGCCAGTCAGGGCTGGAATGAATTCAAGACGAATCGCACCTTCAAGAGTTGTTAATTCCATCTCAATATCAGGCATTGTTCTCATTAAATAGTTCCATCGGCTCCTGACTCCATGAGTGAAGGCAGCGTAAGCAGCTTGAGGTTGATCCAGTGCAACCTTTGACAGGGTTTTGATTTCACAGACCCATGTATCAACTTTACCCCGCATGAAGGAATTCAAAAAGCTAGTCTTACCAATGGCCGCACCGAGATAACGAGTTCCTTCCGTGCAGACTTGAATGCCTGTGTCTTTGAAAAGTTCTGTGGCCTCTGCAACCAAGTGATCTTTGACCAACAGGCGGGTTTTCTTGGCATTGGGGAAGTAACCATAGTCTGGGCCAGTGCTCACCAAATCATCCCACCACTTCCTTAGGCCAGACAAGATCCCCCCGGCGGCCGCGTCGTCAGCGTACCAAGACTGTTTCATATCACTGTTTGAAATTCTTTCAATTAGGGGCACAGTTGCTATGGCATACATTGCCATAGCAAGGGGATCTCCCTGGGTGGTTCCCTCTTGTGACAACAGAGTTTCTCCACCAATGTACAAATCTATATCTGACCTGTAAGTGTTCACTAAGGCCTTTGACAGTGGGGGACACAGTTTCATGACGCTTCTCAGGGCAGCCATCCGATTTAGTGAGTTAAAAGCATTAGTCGCATCAACTGTCAAAAATGCTTCAGTTGCTGGGTCGCTGAAGATGGACCTTGCTGCATGGACAGCCGCCTCACACCCACTTGTGTGGCCTGCACAAAGTTGTTGTGATCCAATACTGTCCAAAATGTCCAATGAGAGGATGGAGGCTATGGCTTTGCAAATGATCCGCCGTACACATTCACCTATGCCAATGGGGCGGATCCCAGGGCATTTATCAAGTGCTATCAATCTGCACGCAACAAGTGGGGCTAGGTCTGATGGATCAAGGTATTCAGTACAGATCTTGCGACACAGGGAAGCTAACACCTCACATAGATCTGTCGAGTGGTTCTTAAAAGCAGTGCACAACCTCTTCCAGCAGGAGACATCAAGCCCAGAGGGCCCGGCAGCACCATCCATTTTCTGCACTGTTGAGCGAATCAGGCTACCATCAATCTGATCGAATATGATTGGGTGTGGCTCTTGACCTCTTATTGTTTCGAGATCAACTGGTATTGCATGGTTGGGGGGTGGGTGCTTGGATTTCAGGACATCTAAAACTGTCCTGCCCCCATCGTTGGTGCACTCATTGGTACACTGGTCTAGTGGCAAAGGCCCCCCAGAGGGTTCTCCTTCAAGTAGTCTCAAGGCCGCCCTCACCTTACCCTCACACATTAGCTTTGTGAACTGCTTTGTTCTATCCTTGACAGAGTGTTGTGCTTGTGGACGAAAGTTGAGCCTGCTTTGGATCGTCTGACCTTCATGTAGTAGGTCTGTAAGTTGTCCATCATGCCAAAGCTTCAGTCGACGGGTAATTAGGCCTGAATGGTCCTTAGATTTCTTACTTGGTTTCTGTAATATTAGAGAAGGAAGAACCATGGCAGCCTTAAGGGCCACTGACTGCAGTGCTGAATCAGAAACATAGGCTTGGTACAGTCTTGTTAGTTCCTTCACAAAAAGATTCCCTGCTTTTCCGGTTGGTATCTTAAACATATTTCTTTTCCAGTGCACGACCTTCTCGTAACAAAGAGTGATCAAGTCTTTGAAGGTGGTCCCATTTAAAGCGCCCCACAAAAAAACGGGCTCAGTACTCGTCTTAAAACTTGGTAGAAACTCTTCACGTTGTGGTGATGGTGGATCTGGTTGATCGGTGGAACGAGGGAAATCAGAAGGGGAGACAGTAGCGATAGTAGGCGAGGAGGTAGCTAGAGCAGTCGGAGCTGTAATGACATTGGGGGTGATAGCTGACGCGTTCCAGCAATGACCAAGACGGCTAGGAAGGCAATTGGTGCAACAACGGCTTGCCTTTACACAGGCACAATTCCTACACTTGCCAAGTTTATTACAACGACAGCAGGAACCTGAAGCCGAACCCGAGGATTTTTCCGCCATCTTATCTGTCAGTCGAGGAAAGCAATGGTTTCTTACCAACCGTATTATTGATTTTACATGGGGTATTTTCACACAAATTCATTTATTCATCTTGATTTTACCAGGTCAAGCAATATATTGGGTGCGCTTAGCGCTTGACGTAGGGGGAGGAACGCGCGCGTGCGAGGCGATCCTGCCGTTCTTTCCAGTTGATCCGGAGCGCATATCTTACTCAAACTTGGAAGTTTAGTATCATAGTTTAGTAGCGCCACGTGGCATTGTAAAGTCTTGTGACTTTTCCACCATCCCAAAGTGTTTCTGCACGCGTTTATGATTGCATGTAAAAAAAGGAGCAGTGTAACACCATTGCTTTAGGACATTAATTGGGAACTAAATAGGAAAAAATGTAAAGAACCTGTTAAAAATATAAAGTGTCTTGGTATAATAAGGATAATTTAGATTTGCATGTTTGGGGACATATTGAATTGATAGAACTATTGAACACCTCAAGAACACTTAAACATTCAGATGTAAGAAAAAACTTTTAAGAAAGACTAAACATAAAAATCATCTTGAAGAATTACAAAAAGAATATGTTCTAGTACCAGCAGGTAGTAATATAATTATTGTCTGTACGAAATATTATGTAGAGGTGGTCCTTAATGAATTAAAAGATGGAATTTGTAACCAGAATGCCTATGAATTGGTAGATATTGATGTACCATCTGTTATTAACAGACATTTACGGTATATGAGTAGTAAGAATATTAAAATCCCTTTGGATATGGAACATCTTCCTTGTTTGTATTGGTTGCCAAAATTGCACAAAACTCCTTATGGTTGCAGATTTATTACTGCTTCAAATAAATGTACTACCAAATCACTTTCTGGCTTGCTTACTTCTTGTCTTACAACAATAGTCTTGCATTTTAAATATTGTAATGGTATATTTAAGAATACTGGTATTATTTGTTTTTGGATTGTAAATAATAAAATGTACTATGAGGTATATAGACGATTTATTAGTATTAAATAATCCTGGGTTTTCCAGTTCAATTTCACAAATATATCCCCCTGAGTTGGTGCTAAAATGTACTACTGTTAGCCGTGTTTGTACTACTTATTTAGATATTGATATTTTCTACTACTGTTTTTGAGAAGAGATAATTCAAATTTTGATATTGTAAATTTTCCTTTCTTAAGTAGTAATATTCCCACTTCTCCAGCATATGGGGTGTACATCTCACAATTAGTAAGGATCAGTAGGATATGCGAAAAATACTCTGATTTTGTGCAAAGACACTATATATTAACATCTAGACTTATTAGACAAAGATTTGTATATTCCAAATTATGTAGGGCATTCAAATGCTTCAGTCATAAATATAGTCACTTGTTGGGGGCATACAATGTCTCTATCAGGAACCTCATACATGACGGCATCTGTTTGCCTCTGTCTCTGAATAAACATGTTACTTGTAGACATGTAGACATGTTTCCCTCAGACATGTGTCTTGACATGTCTAACAAGATACATACCTATATATGACTAGCCCTCTTCCTGTCTTTACTTTCTCTGCGCCTCCTTGCTGTTCTACCCCCTTGCTATTTCGGTCTTTCCTTGTAAGGTACATGTGTAGTATTGTGTTAGTGGTTCTTGAGATCATAGTTAAGAGCAGTGTAAGTGGGTAGAGTTTACTAGTTGTAATAGGTGCCTTAAACCCACCAGTCTAGGTTCTCAAGGCCTAGTACCCTGCTCTTGCTGTCTGTTGGTTTTATTGTTGGATGCTTGGATGGTTTGCTCCCCCTCTCTCTGTGTTTTCTGGTTAAGTGATATGTCTATTCATCTAAATATGCCTATACTTAATTGTACACATCCTATATATCCGATATATCCTTTTATATGGACCTTCTATTATATTTTCCTAAGTAAGATGTTAATTCAGATGTTGTATATATATATATATTTTTTAATATGATACCTCCTAGTACAATCCTATACCTATATGTTGTCTTGTTGTTTAATGTGTTAGTTTTTAGCCCCTGCGTCTGTGGTTATATAAGTTAGCCCTTGTGAGCCCTTGTGCAAGTCTATTGTGAGTTAGTCCAATAGTGTAATGATGTTAGTGCTATGTGTGTGATGTCTCATGAATATAGAACAGTATACGGAGGTAGTTATTTAAAAGTTTAGTCAGAACCAAACACCCAGTTCAATATGCCCTCCATCTCCTCACTGCATGTTGTGGTCTCTTCTTCGTCTGGCTTATCTGTACTTGAGTCTGAAGAGTCTAGAGATTCTGTGCAGTTCGTGCAATTTCTGCATTCACAACCTTCTGTGCATGTCTTCTATAGCCTTTTGCGCCCACACCTGACAGTAAAGCAGCCTGTTTTGCATTTACAGCCTTGTAGAAGATACCGAACCCTGCTCTTTATTTGCTGTATATTAGATGGACTGTCCCACATCATTTTGAGGTCATTGTTGTCTAGCTGCCATCCAAAATTTGTTAGTGGTTGTAGTGTCATTGTGTTGACATTAGCTTGTCTCCACATCAATCACTCAGCACCACCTCCTCCAGTGCAGAAGCAAGGCATCATTGGAGGGTATATTTCTATTTTCATATGTTGTTCGTTCCCAGATGGTCTTTCTAATACGGTTGATCCAGTTTTGGTGGTGGTGTAAGGTAGTAGTGTAATTTGCTGGTGAAAGTGTGTAGCTGGTGATACTCAAATGCTGTAGAATATCTCTTAAATACACTGTCCCTATCAATCGTAGGAAAGCAAAATATCCACGTTCACATGTTTCTCCTTGTAGAGCTGTGTCTGCCAATGTGCCTTGAAGATTGCCACTAGTAATAAATGTTGCATGTCCAAAGAAGTGTTTCAGGAAGGTAGCCTTCCCTATACTACTGAAAAGAGAGACATATCACAGCCCGTGCACACATACAGTGTCTGTGCAATGCTGTTAAAGTGGCTTGTGGGAAGATAGGATAAGTCTGGGTCATCCCTTAGTGCCACTTGAAGTACTGATAGATCTACTATTTACTATTTTTAATTCCGTAGTTGTAAAGGGCTTATCTGAACCATTACTTGTTTTTCTGCTCCTCCCAGTTACAATGGCAAACCAACATGGTACACATCACTACGATTCAGTGTCTGGAGACACTAAATATAATTTTTCTTTGTTCTGTTTTGTAGATGTGGAGCCATACCCTGGTGTCTGCCTCTTCTGCATTGGAGGTATACTGTGGATTTGGTTCAGGTTGTCCATTTCCTCGTACACTCCAGACAGCATCTCGGATTTGGGTCATCAAAATCTCCTGCAACGTAAAGACTCTGGTTCTGTTGAAGGTAATTGTTGATGTTTCTTAGAAGGTATGTAGAAGGAATAACCACTGGAGTACACTTGCATTGTCTACAGTTCAGTAAACCCTCCCGCCAATTTTTGGGAATGCCAGTAAAGGGTAACATTTCTCGGCAACAGTGATCTTCTGTAATTTTAGCCACCCTATCCCTGTACTTGTGCTCAAAGTATTTGGGGGTCAACGGATTGTCAAATACGATATGAACCTCTTTACTCCGTTTAGTGAATCGAGGAGTAATAAATCTGTGCATTAAAAATCTTGCATAGTCTGCAAGAGTGTTTTGACCTCCTAGGGGAGTAGTATTAATTAAGGACATTCCCTCCATTATAGTGCACTCAGGCTCCCATTGGTAATCAGTTACTATCACTGGTGGGGAAGCATCTTCGTAACGGGACTGGAGTGATCGTGTTGTATAGGTTTTATTCCCTTTTAATGGATTCGCTGTATTATCAGACAAAGCAAATGGAGATTCAATAAGCTGTTCATCAGGGCTTCCAATTAGGATACCTGTCCTACTAGAGTGCCTTATCTTCTTCTTCATAGCTATTAAAATAAGGTCCCTATCTCTTTGCAACTGTGTAACCCCTGACATGTTTATCCTTTTTTCTCAGAATGTACAAAGCCTTTTTCTCCTATTAGGAGCCTTAACACTAGGTTGCTTCAATATCACTGTACTGATGCACTGTAGAAACTCTTGTTCTCCTGTGGTTCTGAAGTGGAGAAGGTCATGCTGCTGGATGGCAGTAGCCATTTTTTGTGAGAATGGATTGTGTAAGCCACGGTTGTCTTCAGTAATGGCAAGCATTTGGCTGGCTTGTATTGCATTTAGTTGAGCATGTATATTTGCTTCAGACTTCACATCATTTAGTGATGATGTGAATGGTGATGATAGTGTTCTTTTCTTGGTGAAGGTAACAATTGCTGCATAAGGTTTTTTACTGCCTTGGATCGACAAGGCATGTAGGTGGCTATTCTCTGAATGTAATCAGGAAGTAGCCTTACTATAGCCGTTTTGCAATCCCGGTTTATACACATCTCATGTGCCTCATCAATTGCAAAAGAGTGCCATTGCTTACCTGTTATGCTGATGACAAAGGCACCGTGTTTAAACATGGCTCTTACTGGTGGTGGCATTACCAATACATCTGTCAAATGTGTACTGATCAACTTCTGGTAAGTGTTGTGATCAAATGCAGTGAATATTGGTGCCATATTCTTGATGCTGGCCATTCTAAGATCCACGAATAGCTTAGTACAAGCCAACATATGCCATTGCATCTAGAAAAACAAACTCAATCCAAAATTTCCATGTGTCATCTTTCTGTGCTGAATGAAGCACTGAAACTCCATGTAGAAGTTAGAAATTGACATGCATGTGAATGAAGATGTTTGTTAAACTTCCAGAATGCTTTGTCGGGTAGTTTTTGCAAGGTCTTTGCTATTTTATCGAGGAGGTCTTCAGATTGGTGAGCCATGTATTGTGTCAGCATAGCTCGGTAGAGTGCTTCCCACACCTCCATTATGAACTGGTGGGTTCTCTTGAACTGACTACATGAACATATATTTGATTTTGTGTAACGTGAGGCACTGGCTAAATCACCAAGTCCAGTAAGGTTTCATTAGGGCTAGTTTTTGAGCATGTGCCAATCACCTGGATAGGCAATAACCCATTTCAATGCATCTCCATATTCAAATTGAAGGGATTTGATTAGCTCAATCACAAGATATTCATAGTGTAACCCTACAATAAACTCCCTATGTAGGTCATGTAATAGTTTCATCAAAGTGTTTCTGCACACCTATTTCCCTGAAATCATTGCTGTTTCCCTAGTCTAACGTTGCTTCAGGGTCAAAGGTCACGGCACACTAATTGGAATCGATATTTCAAAATTCTGAAGCGCGAAGCAAGCCTCAATACTTAACCAGGAGTGCTACTGACCTACAGGGATACAGTGAGTGCTGGATCTACCTAAAGCTGCTATCACACAGTACGGTAGTACTGTGTATATAGGGATTGCTATGGTCTATCCCCATTGAAAACCATATGTAAGGATATTATTCATTTTCACTTTCAATTTGAGGTTGATTTAACTTTTAATGATATCAAGGTAAAAAATGTGTGAAAAATAACCAGTATACAAAAATTGGATGTATTGTGATGTTTGTGTAATAGTTTAAAAAGTGCTTTTCACATTTTTGCCATATTATTATTATTATTCTTCGTGAAGAAGCGTAACTCAATAACCATAAAGTCAACGAAGTTGAATCTTTGCATGTGGAAATGTATCATTACGTACTGGGGAATAGAGGTATAATTTTCCCTTGTAGTGCATGTACTGCTGATCGTTATCTCTCCCAGCAATGTGTTATGAATGAGGATAACTAATGAGAAAAACTCAGCAACCATGGTAACCATCAACCTGAAAGTCAGCATGTGTAGAGATACCATCGCTAATAGCAACATAACAAAAGTATTTGTTGTTAACCCTTGTGATTCTTGTAATACTGATGTGGACACTCCTCTCAATGTATATGTCACACAGTAGTACTGTATATTTAGGGATTGCTATGGTCTATCCACATATAAGGTTTTTCATCACTTTCACTTTCAGTTTGCTGCTTACTGGATTTCTGTTAAAATAAATATGTTGTGATTATAAAATGGTAGATAAAAGGGGTTAAATTAACAAGAGTCTATTTCGTAAATTGTTCACCTTCTGACACTACTTATTACACTTGAAAAAGCGTAACTCACTAATGGTAACACATTTAAACATGAAATTTGGTACAGTGATACAGTTCCACTGTGGGTATAGTGCATCGTGTTAAAAACAATGTACTTCTTGTAAAATAGCCTATGTATAATAGTGGAGGCCACACAATCCTATATCTGACTAATAAAAGCCCTGCTAAATGTGAAATTTTGTATGATAGTATAGTTTAATACCCCAATGATCAATATTGTGATAAAATCTCTGTAAACAATGTAAACCTTGTAATATAACAACAAATAGCCTCAGGCAAGCATTACTGTATCTCACTAACAAAAGCTCCACTAAATATGGAAATTGGTGTGATGGTATAGCTTAATACCTCAATGATCAACATTGTGATAAAATCTATGTAAACCATGTAAATCTTGTACAAAATAGCCTCAGGCAAGCATTACTGTATCTCACTTCTCAGTGATGGAGATGGTAATTCACCAGTGTTTAAAGCTACTTGGCTTCTGATGCTGTCAAAAAGAGCATGTCGTTTGGGAGAAAAGGTTATGAGTTGGATTAGGTCATGCATAAAATCCATGACATTTCTTATTAGATCACATTGCTTTGTAGTTCTCTGAATGCATAGATTGAGATTATGTGCCAAACAATGAACATACAACGCACGACTCTCTTCTTGTTTGAATAAAGCTTGCACACCATTTCTTACCACACTCATATTGGAAGCCCCATCGAAGGCTTGCCCCCTACACTATGACAATGGAAGTGAACATCTAATTAGGAGGTCCTTAATGAGGCTAAAAATTGTGTGTGCTTGGTGTCAGGTAATTGTACTAAGCCTATGCACTCCTCGTAGATACTGTAATCATCATCTGTCCATCAAATGGACAAAGACAACTGTTCATTTCTGCTGATATCAGTTGCTTTATCAGCAATGATAGAGAACCACAAACTATTCTTAACGTGCAATAACAAATTTCGAAGTATAGTTTTACCCATTATAGCTATGATTTCATTAACTACTTCAGGTGATGTGTATTCTTTCTTACAGACCCATGATTTCAGCTCAGGGCAGTCCTCTGCACGCAGTAAAAGGAGCTTATACAAATTACCATCTAATGAATCAATCTTCAAAATGCCCTCGTAGTGACAAACCCTGGCGAGCCAAAAAGCGAATACTTGAAATAAGCTTCAGTAGCATATTTTGATGGTGACTCTGAGCCTTCAGGTGTTCTGCATTTAGTTGTGCACCTACATTTGCAGTACTAGAAAATGCTGCCTGCTTTAATACAGCTTCTTTGTGCCTTTCACTTCTGTCATGCTCTTCTAGCTTTTCTACCAGTTACAAAATCCTTCTTCCACAAAACTATTCACATTACGCTTAGAAAAGGTGATCAAACCTTTCTGCATAGCAAAACGACAGGAATGATAAAATATTCTGTAGCTTGTGGTGCATACTGTTATCCAAGGGTATCGTTTGTACCAGCTGAGTTGAATAGACCTACAGTAAGGTTTCTTTCGGCTCAGATACTGGCTATGATGTGAGTATGCATGCTTGGATTCTTTAACGTCAATTGGTTGAGAAGGAGGACCATTCATGCTACAACAAGGACACTCACACTGGCCAGAAGCCCCCTCATCACTCTGAGTTCCAATTTCACTGATACCTTCTTGATCACTGTCACCCACTGAGTCAGTACTGGATTGAGTGCTGGACGAGGTAGACTCCAGAGTATTTGCTGATTGTTCATCATCTAGAAAGTTTGTCATATCATTATCTAGTACGCTGACTTGTAGTGAAGACACGTAGTACCACTAGTGTATTAGAGCCATACTGTAATAGCTAAAGCAGTTCTTAACAAATGCATTAAATCTACTCACCATATCTTTAGTTGAGAGGAAAGTCTGGAGCTTACTCTGTTTCATGCTGCAACTTCCAAGTCTGTATATACTAGTCGCCTCTGCCATGTGTGAACTTTAACCTCGTAATTGAGCGACGCTATGCGCAAACATAAGCCCAGTTGACCGCATTAGCCTCATTCCCAGGCCTCGACGCAGAAGGCTTAGTAACCGGAGGCCAACGCATGTACATCCTACGCCACTGAAACCAACTACCTATATATCTAACCAGCCAGATGGTTTAAGAATAGCCAATTTCTTTAAAACTTAAATAGTGAGGCCTAGTACTAACAAACTGTACATTTAGGGTCTTATATTACAACTTAAGAACTGTAGTGTGAATTTTCATCCATTAGGACAACCAAAATATTTGTTTATATAGCAGCTTTAGGTATTAAATATTAAATCTAGCACTTACTGTATCCCTGTAGGTCAGCAGCACTCCTGGTTATTTATATTTAACGTATTGAGGCTTCTTCAAGCTTCATAATTTCGGCAGGTTCTACGTGTAACGTGTAAGCACATTTTAACACGTTTCGTACGAAGTAATGCAATATAAGCTCCTATAAGCCCTAGCCGCTAGCCCTAGTCCTAGCTCTAAGCCTAGCCCTAGCCCTAACCCTAGCCCTACCTAGAGAAGTCACACGACCCACTGACCATCCATCCGGGCCCCTACATTGCAATAAATGATGTCTAAGCACCCTACACACTTTGCTATCTCTGCTGGTGTGGTTTGTGTTGGTTCAATGAGGTCTGATGTGCTTCAACCACCCCAATACCAAGAGAAGCACTTAAATATAGTTGTATTATCTTATTTTGAGATGCTTTTTTCTACAGACAAGTGTGCATCACTGATTGTAACCCTTATTGGAGGACAAAACACTAGTTGTTGGAAGGTATGGTCTAGAGCCACACTACTAAAATCTAGTACCACATTACAAGCACCACTTATTCCCAGACATTTCCTACTACTGCAAAGTGTCTCTATACACTTATTTTCAGAGTCTTCTAAAAACTATATACCATGCTTTCAAACAGCACTTATTCTCAGACATTTTCCTCTACTACAAAGTGCCTGGATATACTTGTTCTCAATCACTAGATAGCACTTAATATCAGAGTGTATATCTGCTTTTTCTCATGTGTACTAGGAATCTAATAAGTGGAGCTTAACTGAGTCTTTCCAACCATCATCCAGCAGTATATACACTTGTAATTTTTCCCCAATACTGTTACTCTGTCACATCTACATTATATATGGAGGGCATAGAAAACGTTCTTTAATTATAAAGTGTAAAAACATGTTGAAGGATGTAGGGATTGAAGTGCCAAAAATTTATAGAAACAAGGTCAAAGTACACCATGCATGCAGACAAACGGAAGTTCTGAGCCGTTACTTTTATTAAGGCTAATGGGCGTGTCGGTGCCATCCCTACATGATATAGTGTTTCTAACCTCTTCAATTCTAACTCAGTGATACTGAGGCTAATGTACTGTAGTAGTCCAAATAGGATGCATCTTCAATATCTGAAACTTCAGGAAGAAAATGTCTGTAGTGAGCATATGTAGGTATGCTGAAAATGGAAAAAACATACCTGAACTGGTGTTTATCCGCAACGATGTGCAAGCACCACTACATAGGTTGTAGGCTGCTAAACGCTGATGGTGTTCAGACAATGTCTTAAGGATATTCTTGAAGCTAGTGGTCCTAGCAAAAGATTTTAAAAATTTATGCTTTCCCTCAAATCGCATTGACCAAAGACGAACAAGTGGGCCAAACTTGTATTTGCATCAGCCATAATTGTACAATGCAAGCACAGAGCTGCCAAGGAATGATGAATGCTAGGAGTGAGACCATGACGTCATTGATAGGGGTGGGGAATATAGTATCTATAATGACATGCCACCCAGGCCAATGGGACCCAGCTAGCTATTTTTAGCTGCAAACGTGAAAAAACTATATACGTATAGTGATACAATTACAGTAAGGTCGAATAACCCTCGGCGTAGCAAGAGCCTGGGTACGGGGCTACCCTCGGCGAGCGTAGTCTGGCGTAGCCACACTACGGCAAGCGACAGTTACGTAGATACTAAACGAGAGTTCTCGTTTAGTATCTATGGTTTTATACGTGACGTATCACGCTCTCGGCCTCATAGGAAGTCTCGCAAGGGATAACCTTTCAACGTAGTCGATGGGCTGCGCCTTCGCTTCTATATCAGTATTGGTGTTATGCATGTGAATGGCAAATGCGTCATATTTTGAAGAGTTCAAGCATGAGAGCGTGAGATGGCACTGACATGCGTGAGAATCACGCGCAATGCGTGAGACTTGGTAGGTATGAAGCATAATGCATATTAAATACCTGTTAATTAGTGCTGGGATATGAACCAGGTAATGATCCTTAGGGGTTAGTTTACGTTGAGGATACATAGCTTTAAACCCTTCAAGGTATTGCTGAATTTCAAGTTGAAGTAAAGGCACCTGATCAAGAGGAATAGCTGGTGAAAATACAATTGTTGAAATACTTTGCAGCTGCATTAAACATTCATAGTGATTATCACCAGGTGGAATATCTTCTCCGAGAATGATTGGCAGGATATGAAAGAGTTCCCACATCTGAGAGGCTACAGGTGATATATTAATGTTTAGGTTTTGTGCATAACATCAAAATTACCGGTTTGTCGCCCTCCCATTCCAAAGTTTGTGGTAGTTAACTCACTGGGCTTATCTTCGAAATAGGCATATGGATATGCTTTACTTCGTGCATTTATATCTGCAAGTGTAAAGAGTTTCAAAGATTCAATAAGATGTGTCAATAGGAGACCAATATTAGTTGGGATTATGCCTTCCATGATGTCTTGAGGTAACTGACTGGTTACATCAAAGTATGGTGCATCAGAGAGAGCACTGGTGCAGTTAATCCCATGTACTTTAGAAAAGTGCTCCTTTTCTTGATCACTTATCCATTTTTGATCTAGTGTCTCTTGTGCTCACCATAAGATCTCATTCTTAACTCATCTTCACGAAACTACACAAAATAAAATAAGCAAATATATGTCTGTCTGCCTGTCTGTCTGTGTATCTAACCTTTGTTTGTATGCCATTTTCTGTAGCCAAACAGTGGCGGCACTTTCGAAAGGCAAATGAAACACCCTCTTTGAAGCCTCCTGCCTTGTTAATAGCAGGTGTATCACCCAAAAGGGCAACAAGAATCCCCACAAAATGATGATTTTGTCCTTCTAGGTCAACAGTGATTCCTGGCTGCAAATATACAGTATGTAAAGTTATAAGAAAACTCACATTTGAGAGAAGTTTCAAATCTCTGATAAAGGGAACAAGTATTTCATTGAAGCTATAGGTTTCGAGTAGCTGGCTCTTAAATAGTGTAACTAGATGAACATTCTCCGGTTGGGATCTTAATGAAGGGTCCAGATTCCTCCTGTGTCATGCTCATAGGATGTGTTTGCAGCCATCTGTACGCTAATTTCATTACTCACCAATTTTATAGTTGGTTTTTCGAGACATAAGTGGATTTGTTAATGTTAGCTAATCGTAGTAACCAAAGATTTGTAGAGCATCACTAGTATTAAACACTGGATGACTGGAGTAACATTCACCGTCACAAACATCATTCATTATGTTACCATTTAATGAGTGGCAACCTGATATAACCTAAATAATATTCACCTTCCATACATAACAGGGATAAGTTTCATGCATATACCTGTTGAAAAATCTCTCTATTACTAAGCAAATGCAGAAGAACCCATCAGGGACATTTGTTGGTTGATCACTGCGAGAAGTTGTGCCAATATGTGTACCAAGTTCTATCCAAACAGGTGCCTGCATGTATGTGGATATATAGATGTATTGCACTCACAATGTCTTGTATATACTTACAACATATGGCATATTCCGTGCTATGTAGGAATGCTGGTGATATGTTGTTGATAAACCAGTGAAAGGGCTTTGGATGTTTTGTAAAGCTTCACTAATTTCTAGCACTAAAGGTGATTGTGGATTTAAACCATGAATTGCTCCAACTTCTTCCACTACTGCCAATGCTTTCTGAATCACATGATCACAGGCAAAATCTGCAACCTTAACCACTTCACTCATTGCACTCTGTGATAGCCTGCATTCTTCTTTAAGCTTCACCATCATTCCAGCTGCTATATCACTATTACTCATGCTGTAGCCAGAGGAACAAATTTGGTGACTTCCATCAGCAATATCACTTTGCAAAGCATCTATGCTCTGTGTATCACTGATAGCTGTAGTTGTTGATGCACTTGGTTGCTCGTAATCAGTAACAGAGCTAGCAGGTTTGCAATAATACTCACAGTGATGAAATGACCTGATGTGCTGATACCAAAAGAAAAACGCTACTGCAACCACTTACACCGCAAACCAATTCCAAGCCATCTGAAGAGTGTGCCGCCCTGACATGCCTGCCTAGTTCCATCAGAGACACGTACACGGAGCTGCACTTGGTGCATTTGTAGTAGTTGCCATCTTTTATGTGCACGCGCACACAATAGTAGAGTCATGTGTATTTAAAAACGCGTCAAGTGGACTGAGCTGGCACTAGTTCTTGCTACTAGGTGAGGCCAGGCTAAAATGTGTATGTGTTATGTAAAATAAGCTAATTTGAATAGGAACCTGGCGATGAATATAACAGGTGATCTCAGTACCGTGCTGAAAATGACAGCTGAAGAACTAAAGTTGTTTCTTACCGAGAACGGGTTTCCTAGCACTGAGGTGGAGCTATTGCGTGGTGAATAGTTCTGCATGTGGTAAATCAGTGTGAGGATGTGAAAGACCTTCGTTTTTTTTATCTAGAACGTGAGGTCACGGGAGAAGCCTTCATAAATCTTTGCTGAGAAGACTTGGCCATCGTTTTTAGTCTGCCATCTCAGTTTGTCCTGGCTTCTAAGCTTTATAAGCTGGTTCAAAGAGCCAGAGCAGAGAGTGCAGATTTGACCACAACACAGGGTCTTATGGATGAACTTAGTTACTTAGGAAAAGACTACCCATGGTCATCTTCTCAATCTTGTGGCAGTAGTGCTGCTGGAAGTACACCCACATCGTCACATTTGTCCAAATCATGTGCCGGTAATGTTGCAGGAAGAACTTCCTCGTCCCAGTCACCCACACCATCTCAACTATCTCAAAAGCGTAGTCATGGGGTGTCATCCAACTGTGGCAGTACCGAACGTTCTAAGACAATGAGTAATTTCACATATTACACCCATTGTACAGCAGTGCATTCAGTGAGATGCTTTCTATACCACATCTCAACACAATAAACTTATTAAGGAGGCACGTTCAGCCTTGCGAGGCTTTTGCTATGGGAAAGGGGAGTCTGTAACAAATGAAAGGAAGTGGGACCTCGCTAAAGTGCTCTTGGAACTAGCACCAAAAAGTCTCAGAGATGCTGACCAAGGTCACCACCGTGCATCTCCTGAGGTACTGAATATTTACTTGCACACCACACACTGATATGTACATTATGTATTCTATAGGCTGGTTTGTATGGGCAGATTTCAAAGTGGTTCCAAAATCACTCATACATTGACCGAAAAGAGTCTGGTAAAACAAAAAAGAAAATGCCTATACTTACAAGTTCAGTTGAAGAAGATGATGGTGTAGCTATTCAAGAACAGATCTGTGAACTAAAGAAGGAGTGCGCCAAGAAGAACACTGATCATGATAACTTTCACTTACCCTTACTGCTCGTAGAGAAAACATGTTTGAAACTACAGCAGCAACAAGAGCAACTGACACCATTGACAATTTCAGCATCCTTAAAGTTCCATCACATGTAAGTACTTAACAAGTTCATTATGCACTTTTGTATATTGCTTACTGGTGATTGTACTGTGGGGTATGTTAAAATGCTAATTATCTAAAAAAGGTTATCACATTTGAGAAATAGGCAATAAGACACACACACACACACACACACACACACACACACATACTATAACATTCACTGCACATGTTTGCTAAATCCTTATAATGTAATCCCTGCTGTATATTCATTTTTCCAGCTTGTAGAAGAGATGCTCCTCACTTTTGGTCACACGTTTGAGACATTTGAAGATGTGACAAAGGTAGTGGTCAAACTCCATGACAGATGAATCCACAGAAGTGAGCCTGCTATAATGCAATATGCAGAGGTGCCACCTCCAGATGACCATGAGCCAAACAGTAAGTGCAAAATTACATAAATATGGGTATTTATACAGTGAATTGCTCTACCTGACTATGGATACCCTTTAGAAGTCACAATTGTGTCTATACTTACAATGCGTCACTATTCAGGACACTTATCTTACATCTTTTTAAGTTCCACATTGGAAGGGTTATGCTAGTGAACGCAACAGAATTGAAGTAACAAAGCATACTTAAACTGCTCTTCTTTATTGATGTACATGTAGCAATAACCATTTATTGTCTGAAGTTCATTATGGAAAATTTGAAGAGGAAGGGAGTTAAGGCTAAAATCAGGAACGAATGTCATCAATAATGATTTTTTGCAAAGGTATGACTTTAAAATGCACTTGTCACTACATCACATTGTACATTTTTGATTCCATGCAAAATGCATGGTTTGTTACTTACTTTTGCCTTCTTCAGACAATACATGAAGGTATTGTGAAAGCATCAAAGAATCTTGACCCCTACCTTCTCTGCATTGGGACTCCAGCCATAATCTCTTCATGTGTTGTTATTTGCAACCAAAAAGTCGTCACAGAACATATATCTAAGAACTTACTTGCTTGTCTGTTTGTGCTATTGGCGATATACTACTCTTACAACGAATATAATGCAGAAGTTAAGCCTGCTCTGGAGTTTTTGCAGAGAAACTCTTAAATGACCGTCTTCCACCCAGCAGAAAGGTGACTAGATCATATGAGCAATTGTACAGGGCAAAGATGGCAATCGGTGAGGCAGAGGAGCCGGAAGATGAGGATGCAACACAATTTGAGGTCAAATATGTGCAGTGACTTTCATTTATCTGACTGCATGTACATGTATATCTTCATATACTCCGGTTCTTCTGTATGAGTTATACTAATTGTGAGTGCTAAAATGTGAGATTTTTAAAGGCAACATTTACTATAATGTAGTGTATGTTTATTTACTCTAAGTGGTCCCACCTCACTTGCTTTTAGAGTAACTGCTGACAGTTTTAGGAGTGCTTCAAGCCTCAGTAAAGTGCTTGCACACAGCTGGCATTGAGAATAAGTATACTCATTTTAAGTTCTGCACACTGCTGGCCTTGAGAATAAGTATACTCATTTTAAGTGCCGCACACTGCTAGGTTTCAGAATAAGTATACTCATTCTAAGTGCTGCACACAGCTAGGTTTCAGAATAAGTATACTCATTCTAAGTGCTGCACACTGCTAGGTTTCAGAATAAGTATACTCATTTTAAGTGCTTACAGTCTTCATTATAGTGCATGTATTTCACGGATTATTTAATTTTAAGTAAGAATTCTTATTTTTAGGTGGTACACTACAATCAAGGGGTTGGTCTTGCTCGTGTCAGTCAGACAATAAAACACCTAGATGATTTTTTACTTCTTTTGAGTGATTTGTTTTTCCAGTGTAGCAAGCCATCCATCCATTATACTTGATGATGTAATGCCAATCCAAATTACACGTAGAAGGACCCATAATTTGAAATATCAATTTCAACTAGTATGCAGTGACCTTTGACCCTGAAGCAGAGTGGAAAGAGCAACGATTTCAGGGAAATAGGAATTACTACCATCTAGTACTGTGTAAACAAGCTTAAAAGGTCCTGCACAATTCCTGTACATGTACTGTGGCACTATGTGGAGAGTCCTGCACAATTCCTGTACATGTACTGTGGCACTATGTGAAGAGTCCTGCACAATTCCTGTGGCACTATGTGAAGAGTCCTGCACAATTCCTGTACGTGTACTGTGGCACTATGTGGAGTGTCCCGCACAATTCCTGTAGGTGTACTGTGGCACTATGTGGAGTGTCCTGCACAATTCCTGTACATGCCAGTATGTGGAGAGAAGTCTGCACAATTCTAACTAGTCCAGTACTATTCATATACAACCAATATTATTACAGAAGTAGATATGATGATACAAACGGTTGTCCAGTGAAATATCACAAAATCATATGGCTACTACTTAATGCAGTATTCATCAGTGACTATGCAGATATGTATGGAATAATTATATGCACTTAGAGCAGTATGTATAAAACTAATACTGGTTAGTTTCCAGTCACTGCCCAAGAAGGAAGATCACCTGTCGGCATTGGACGACTGGAGGTTTTTCCAGTTACATGCCTCTTCATTTGACGCCAGGCTTGAGGGGATTTCTCCCCCAAGTTTTTATCATCTAAATGGTGAAACATCTCGTCTACATGTACAGAGCGCCATGGCAGTGACTTTAAAATGATGACTTCATTCTCGTCATCTATCCCACTCTCTTCACTGGACATGTAGTTACTCCATTTTTAAAACTTGCCGCCACTTCTCCAGTTCCTCACTATTGTTGAACGACATTTTTTCCAGTGCAGTCTTCCTCTCATTGAGTTTCTGTGAAGGGAGAGAAGAGCATACAAATGCCAAGTGTACAAGTATATAGTGCAGGTGTACTTTGATCTTTACAGGTACATATATGCTATTTGAACAGAGTGTCCATTGACGTGTTTGTGGAAGTGTAAGAATGCCCTGAGTGGCATGTGCATATATGTACACAGCACAACTATCATGAAATTATGTTCAAAAGAAGCACAATGCGAGATACATGTATGCATGTACTGTCATCCACTCATAGCAGCTTTAGGTGACAATAAACTTACCCTAGTTAACCACTCGTGATGTCTTTTAGTTGTAAGCTTTTGTGAAGCTTTTCCACATCGACTAACTGCACACCGAGTCTGATAAAACCAATAGGCAGCATCTGAAGTGAAGAAATTTATGGCACACATTGTTAACAGCATTGTCTTGAGTCAATATATACATTTTCATACCATACTCACCTTTAATGTGCTCTGTGATGTAAGTGGGATTAAGAGCCTTGACCTCTCAAATAAGACAATCAAGAACTGCACGATTCTCTGGATCTTTATATGTGCACCTAGTCAGTGGCAAATGAAAATGTTACTACTATCACTAGGTGTTCAATTGCGACCTGTGTACATGTGTGTATGTGTATGGAATAACCTACCAGGCCCAATTCTCCACCCCTCGAACTCCTCGCACTCATCGCAAAGCATATTGTACACCCTTCTTGTTCACTCTACAGAAAGTGAAAAGGGAAAAGGCATCAAAGAGCAACACCCACAGAAGATCATAGACCACACTATGTGTAGCATAATACTCCATGTAACTGTCAACCAGTGCACATACATTTGCCCACATGCACATACATGTGTACACATACATAAACAGATAAACACCTTCCTCCATGCATATGTATGGCAAATTTGTACATGTATGTACATGTATATGTACCACAGACTGCCATGCTATACAAACACACAATTCGTACTCGGACTTCCTGGGTGACCGCCTTACACCAAGACTGCAATTGCTTTGGAGTAGAACCACTGCTACTGCTAGGAGTTGATGTAGTCACAATTTTGTCCTTAAGGTTACATACATGTTCAGTCTTTTTTATTCGACCAACTAGCAGCAACAATAGCTCATTTATCTTCTGACGTCACCAGAAGGATGGGCATGGCTTTTAGTAGGCTGTTTGCTGCTTTTGCTAGTACTAGTATTAGGGATTTTGCTTGTCAGGTTACTTTGCTTCATGCTCTCTACTGCAGTTGTTGGCATCATCCTTTTAGGTGGAGGAACCTTTCTGCTACCAGTGGTCTGCAACAGGAGGGTTGCTAGTGGTGTCCTTACTTTGGCAGCAGCAGCATCTTTTCGAGCTTTTGTATAAAATAAAGCACTGGCCTGTGTCCTATGAAAAATTTTCATCATCGTCACTTGAGTAACTAGTATGAAGAACGACGTGTTTGGCCATACTCCCACTCTTTTTATACTTTTGTATGTACTCACTGGCAGCTCTTCATAATCGCTTTCCTCTCTTTTGCTAAACAGTTCCTGGTCGCTAACTTCATAATTGAAGTCTTCTTGGGCACTCATAATGCCAAGCTAACACAACGCCAGCCGATCAAACATTTCTCCCGCCTTTTCTTTGAACTCCGACCTTATTTCAATGCGTTTTCCCAGGTAATTTGAAATGGCAACATCAAGACGTGCAAGATATCAGGGCCACGTAAGTTTGCTGTCTGCTAGACTTAGTGCTCCTTTTGCTACCAAAAAGTGAAGAGCAAAGCTTGTTCGATGCCCGCACTGCAACCAAATGCTAGCCCCAAAGACTTTCAAGAAACATAAGAGGCTTTTCGGTTGCAAGAGAAGACCTGGATCCATGATGATAGTGATACGGAAGCTGAAGGTATATTTAATTTTAGCTAACAGAACATGTCCTCCCTAGAATGCTGCTCAAGGGACACTGCACCCGTTATACCACTAGATCAGATGGATTGTGAAGATGCAAGCCAAGAAGTATTCACTGAACCCGAGGACTCAGCTTTGAACTTGTTTGTAGAATCTTCAGAGTAAGGTTCATCAGGTATATATTAGGCATTCAGGTATATATTAGGCATTCAATTCCTATGCAATAAGCATCTCATTGTGTATGTAGTAGCTACTAAGCCAGGTTTCATTTACATGTATGCAGGAGATTCTGAGGGGGGAAAAAGTTTGGGAAGATTTGGATGGAGAGTTAGATTTCGACACTGCTTCCATCCCTCCTTCACTACCAGATGTCACACATGTCAAATCCACCCCATTACACACATGTTGCTTGCTGTTTATGACTTTCATTCCTAAGTGTTTGCAGTTACTACTGAAGGCAATGATTACTTTACGCCTCAAAGATGTATTTGAAATTTTCATTTTTTTCACATAAAGTTGTTTAATCGCTTGCTTAGGCTCATGGAGAGAGTACTTATTGTTAATAAACACATATGTGGGTGTGCACTTCGCTCGTTGTTTCATATACTCACGTGCACAACGCAGTACTTTAGCTGCAAGCCAAGGACCCATAGTATGCCTGTTGTCACTTAAGCAGAACTGTTGAATGAAACTTAGAGTATTTATTTTGTTCTGGTGCTTTTTGGTATCTGCGTGAGACATTTTTGCAGCTGTCTTCTTTTTATATGAATTTGAGTTGTACCGTGCTCTCTCTCATACTCTCTCTTTTAGGCATACTGACATATTTGCAGCTGTTTTCTTTTTATATGAATTTGAGATGTACCTTGCTCTCTCTCATACTAGAGGCATACTCCCTCTTTTTAGAGGTGTTTGAAACATACCTCACTCTCTCAAACTCTCTTTTAAAGCCATTTGAGGCATACCTCACTCTCTCATACTCCCTTTTAGCAGAATTTAAGGCATACCTAGCTTTTTAATATGCTCGCTTTACTTAATGTATACCTTGCCTTTTCTGCTGCTTTCATACTTCCTCTATTAGCATACTTTTTACTACAACTTTGGTCCTGTTTTTTAAGTAATAACACTTGTTGTAGGCTCTCATTTTCTTATTAGTCAAACGTACACACATCAAACTGTAAGGTGCAATCCACAAACTACAACTCACTTCACTTGTGTGAGCACTTGTCTGCACAGATATTTCAATGAAGACTTTAGTGTCAGTAGGGGATCTGAAGGTCAATCTGCTTCACTCAGATACCACACCAGTCTTCGTCTTATGGGTAAGTTAAGCTGTTAGAGTCACTAACCTAAGTGTCGCTTTCCTCTTGGAGAGATACACTTGTAATATAAGTGCTATGAAACTGTGTAACATGACAGATGACCACGCGCGAACTACGTCATCACCACTTTACAAGATTATACATACGCATGATGTTTTGATTAGATGTTTAGTAGCTATATCATCGTCCCTTCTTATTTATGGTTAACCCATATAATTTTCATGTCCCATACAGCTATTTTTACCAGGCGCACAGAACAGGCAGTTGCAATATTCAGAGCACAATCAGATTGCGTAGAGCGTGGAAAATAATCCCGTATTTTCCCTGATACGTGGAGACTTGAGGCTATCGCACGTGCGTGCGCTGCATGTGTAGAGTTCATAAGTACAGTGAGATATATTTCTAGGTGGAGATACAGTTAGTCCGAGTCGGAGATCATGGCCCTTCGCTTCCTGGGCGGGTCTCCTAGCTTTGTGCCTGCTGCTGTAGAACGGCGTAGATAGGATTACGGAATTTCGGCTGGAAGCCACGCCTCTTTATTATGCAACTTCCTGCGGTTCGCGCGCGAGTGCCACTATTAATGGAACTTACGTAGGCCATATACATAAATTGCGCTGTTGAGACGAGCCTCTTGGCAGTTTCACGCGCACGTCGATCACTAACTTGTGATATTCGAAGCGCGTAATATCGACCCATGCGGTACAGTCAATTTCATTTTTTTTTTTTTTTTTAGTTTCAAATTATATGTATACAGAAAAGTGAAGTTAAGAAATAATGAAATAATGAAGGTTAGAGTTAAAGAAATGTTGGGGCGTAGAGTTAATATAGAACAAACTGGGTCTCGGCACTGACCAGGTCCACTGGTGCCAAGCTGGGTAGAGTCCTGCGTCGGATTGACCGAGAGCCACGCACACAACGGATGGCGGATCGTGCGAGGGAGAAGGATAGACGGCAATGCAACCAGTTGATCACATGGGAATACGATTCGTGTCGTTTCAAAGCCAGGGCAGAGGCCAGCCTCTTGACAACAACTGTGGCCTCATGACCCATCCCACCGCAAGCTGAGAAGATCAGGGGGGTAAAAGACCCATGCTCGACCACGTTGATTCTTTCTCCGTATTCTTGTTTCTTTTCAGACTCAAATTTCTTGTACAGAGAAGGTAGACCTCTGGACTGGTAGCTTCGTGCGTGTGGGTAGAAAACCCTTGTGTCAAAAAATGCATTACGGCTATCAGTCCAGAAACCTCGGACTCGTATATCGGCACGGGCATCGGGATCGGTGTTTGCAGTCTGGTGTCGGAACGTTTCGCCAGTTAAAGGTTGGAGTAGAGGTTCCAACTCTACATCTTGATGCACTTCCTTCATGCACTGTGCAAGGAACGTGGTGGGGTCGTTGTGCCTCATGTGGATGAAGCCCGACAGCTTGCAGATTTGCGCATGGTCGATGGTGAAATTGGCACCGCATGGGCAGGTTGGTGGGAGGTTGTCGAGTGGCCAACAATAGCGTAGATGGACATGATCATGAAAATCTGACTTTACTTCAAAGAAGAAGCCATGTTCGGCAATAGGGATGGTAGTTAGGGTGCTGGAGCCACCTTTCTCACGTGCCAGTTCCATTGCACGACGTTGAGAGTCTGGCAGGCGGGACTGTATGTTATCAGCCCTCTCCTTTACGGCAGATCGATGGCGTGCCTTGATTGCTGCTTTAGCCTCATGATCAAGGTCACTTCCCGCTGGTAAGTCAGTGGCACCATCCACAAGGAGGCTTGTGAGGGTGGCAGTGTATTCCAGCGAGTCTGTATGTTTGATGGATGAATCGGCAACTGGGTCGTCGAAAGACATACCACCATAGCGGGCTGGCAGTGTCACAAGCTCCATCTCAAGATCATTGAGATCATGCTTGGTCAGAGTCGGAATCAGTCTGCTGCGGATGGCATTCTTCAATGGAACCATGTGTTCACTGGCGGTAGGCATTGTGCGCTGCACAAATGTCCAGCGATGTCGTAGTCCAAAGACGAAGGCGGCATATGCTGTGTGGGGCTCAGTGCTGGCGACATCAGCGAGCTGAATCACCTGCTTACTCCAGTGGGCAACCTTCTCGTCCAAATAGGCCGCAACATATTCTGCTGAGCCCACAGCAGCCCCTAGGTGACGCTGACCAGCTTTGTATTCTAGGTTGGGGGCATCGTCAGTGAGTTGAACACCAGTTCCCGAGAAGACACGTTCAGCATTTGCATTCCGGCCGGGTTTGACCACTAAAAAGGACTTCGATGGTTTAGGAAAGTACCCATATGCAGGACCGTGTTGTGTCAAGAGCGTCCAGAAGTGGTGTAGTGCTTCCAACTGACCCCCTGCAGCTGCATCATCCGCAAACCATCACACAGTCAATTTCATTTGCGTTTGAACGCACAATTTTTGCGTATTGGCGCATGCGCAAAACGGTGTGCATGTACATGTACAGTTGAAATGATAGGTCGTCATCTTTCTTCTGAGCCGGGTAGAAAAGCCCCCTACTCCGCTGACATTCGCTGGAGGGTGGTCTGGCAAAGAGCGGGAATGGAACTTCCCTTCAGACACATCGCCAGAAATTTGAATATATCAGTTGGAACAGCCTTCAACATTTACCAGCGTTTTTCTGAGACCGGAGATATCACCCCGAAGAAGGCAGACCATAGTGAGAGAAGAATTCTGAACAGCAGGACAGAAATTTTAATCCTTGGCATACTGTGGGATGAATGCACAACTTATCTTCCTGAAATATGCCAGAAAATATTGCGAATTGTTGGTGTTCTTGTATCTCCACCCACCATATGCCGTATAATTCACAGAAATGGATTATAAAGAAAGAAAGTACAGCAAGTGGCACTGCAAAGGTCTGTAGCATATCGTGGAGCTTTTATGAGTGAAGCTTTTCTCTTTAGGAAGGAAATGTTTGTCTGGGTGGACGAAACGGGGTGTGACAAAAGGGATCAAGTGCGAAAATACGGATATGCATTAAGGGGAGAACGCCCAGTATTTCATCGCTTTCTTAACAGAGGAGCGCGTTTATCAGCTATAGTAGCAATGACATGTGAAGGTGTGATAGCCAAGAGATAACAGTGGGTACAGTTGATGGCAGTAATTTTTTTGATTTTTTACGAGGCAAACTCATACCAGAAATGCAGCCATTCGATGGAGAAAGTAAACACTCTATATTGATTGTTGATAACTGTAGTATACACCATGTTCAAGAGGTGAAGGATCTCCTCCGTGATGCAGGAATTTTGTATTTTTTCTTGCTGCCGTACAGCCCGGACCTTAATCCTGTTGAAGAGCTTTTCAGCTATATTAAGTATTATTTAAAAGAACATGATCTAGTTCTGCAATCCATGACTAGCATGGTTCCTGTTTTGAATGCAGCATTTAACAGTGTTACAGCACAACAGTGCAATGGTTGGATAGAGCATGCTAGTCTTTTGTATATATACTTCACTTTTGAGTACATAATTACACATGTACATATATATGTTGTGAATTATATGGGTATACAACTTCAATCATCACGTAGAAGTGGGAATGACCTTAACTGCTATACATGTATAGCATTCTCAAACTTAAAGGTGCTTTATGTCTGATAGGATTGTGTCCTGGAGGTCACGGAACACATCCTGTGATATAGCTCCCATTTCAACCAAGTCAGAACATTTCTTCAGCTGATCAATAAGCTCACTGCGCATATTCACACGTTTTCCTGGCGAGTGGGAAACGGCCAATTTCTTCCTATCAGGAGTTGAACATGATTCTTCCGCTTGTCGGCGTTTCCTTTGTGCACTACGAAAAAATGGCTTATCAGGAGGTTCCTCATATGAATCATGGGTACCCACATGAAGCATCTGTGCCCATGTGCGCAGTTGCTCTGGTGAAAATACTCTGCCATGTCTTTCCTTCAAATCTTGACATATTCCATCCACCTCTTTTGTTACCTCAAGTTGAGAGTCATAAATTGACTTTCGCACGGGAGCATCTTCCATTTTTCCACTTTTTGGAGGCACTGTTTCTCTTTTCTTTGAGCTGGGCCCTGTGTAGCACCACAACATGATCTTCTTCTTTTTATTGTGTTCTGAATACATTTTTTCAATGTCACCATCATCACAAAGCCAAATTCTTCTCCCTTTTGCTCCATGTCCCGACTCAATGTATCCCATGTCAACAAGGCTAAGATCTGGTGCAGATTCAGCAGCAGAAAAGTTACTCCGTAGAAAGTCTCTAAGGTCATCAAGAGTCTCACAATACTTTTTACCCTGAATGTTGATAGTTTTAAATTCACTGCTGGATTGATCAACTTTAGGGTATATTCAAAATCTTTCTTGACAGGCACATCAATGCCACTTGTAGAGTTGTGTTCCTAATATCACAGTAGACACATACACTAAACATACGAGCATTATGAGAAAGGGCACTCCTCTCTATCTTATACGTTGGTAAATACACATACTTTCAGCACTGTAGCGGTGACAATTCCAGCCACTGCAGTCACTTTGGCGGGAGCAGCCTCTGACCCCATCCACAGGTGGGTAGTTACTACCACTGAAGGTAGCGTTCACAAACTCCATTCTTCAGCGCCTTCAAACAATGCTCACAACACAAGATCTAGCTCATACATGCGCACGCCAGACTGCAGGTACATGTACATGTACATGCACGCGCACATGCACATGCAATTTTTACGCAACGCAAAGTTCGTACGTTCAAACGCAATTGAAATTGACTGTACTGGCTCGACGTATACGTACGAACGTGAAAAATCGCCCGCTTACATATCAAGCTAAATCCGGAGAAAAACAGGGTGCTCCGAGTCCGCTGAATCTTCATGTAGGAATAGTACAGTAGCCTAGGCCTATAGCCTCAAGCATAATGGGGGTGCTCGAGCACCCAAAGCGCTCCCCTGTCTACGCCACGGACTACCAGTGCCGTGATGTGCAGTTGTAGAATGTCGCCGATGGAAGATTGCAGTAGCTGGCTGCTGTGGGTAGACTGTACAGTGTGTGTAGCTGTATATCTTCACTCTGTGCTAGGTTGAGCCCACTGTGGATGGAGTCACCATCTTCTGCAAATTTGATGATGCCTCCCTTTCTGTGTCTGACGTTCTTTGGTATGAATGCACTCCTTCCAGACTTCATCCTCAGTTCACCGGCCTGGTACAGCCTGGTGGTGGAAGTAGCATGGAAGGAGTGGTTCATCTTGTAGTCCTCTATTCCTGCACACCTGGAGTACCAGCAAGATGATGTTGGGTGCCGAGCACGTTGCAGGTAGAAGGGCATCAAGGAGGCGCAGTTGAAGACTTTAGAAAGCAGCGCCTTGGGTTAACATGGTGAAGAACAAATTTTTGCTTCAGTTTGCACCCTCACAGTCCCCTTGGGTGATTTTTTGAGATGTCCTCTGTGTATCAGAGGTACGGCCTCTGCCCTGAAGTCTCATGGAGAGTGCCGAAGCTGGCGGTGCTCCGTAGTGCAACACAAAGACCACAGTAGAACACCATAGTGTCAAGGAGAACTTTCGTCCATAGGATCTTCTCCTCTTCCTAAGAAATGACTTCTGCCTGTGGTTTCTGAGACCCTATACCGAGTCTCGGAGTCCAGTGAGGCACGAAACTCATGAAATTCAGCATCCTCATATCACGATATGGTGTAGCGTGTTGGGATCTCCTCTCTTTTCCTTTCTTCCACAATGAAGCATGTAAACCAATGGACACAGGCACGGTAGTCAGAGGTAGAATGTGTGTACAGACTTCCAGTCTGTGTTTACACCACTCCTCTCGTGTATTAATACAGTACTTCGTGTCTTTTGGTGTATTTTGTGGTATACCGGCTAATCTCACACAAGTGATTTTGTTTTGAGAGGGGCAAAACGCTCAGGTACTGTTGGGGGCATTGGTCATACATAGGTGGAGGAAGATTACTACAAAACGGGGGGCACACAACACAACTGTTTGCCCTTCGAACTTGGTGCATGGGAGCAAATTGCTATTTTAGGGTATGCATATGCATTTTAATAGGGAGCGACACGGAGAAATGCACGTATTAATTTTGTAGATGTGCCGATCCCCGTTTACTTCTGGCATGTAAAGTGAGCTGTTTTCTCAGATATGATCAGGAGTATATATCTACCAAGACTGAAGGGGGGGCACAATATAATATGATTTCAAGGGGGAGGCATATGCCCCTGGTTTGATACAAGATGCAATTGGATCCATACAACTTTGTGGTGGTCAGATTGCTGGCACTGAAGCAGCAGTGCATGCTGTTTGCTCCTTCTTCCACAGTGAAGAAACAGAGGCTCTTTTGTTGATTGATGCCAGCAACGCCTTTAATTCCCTCAATCGGGAAAGAGCACTACATAACATCCAGAGGTTGATTGTGTCCCTCATTGGCGACTGCCCTCATTAACACTTATGGTGATGTGATATTTTCCCAGGAAGGAACCACACAAGGGGATCCTCTTGCCATGCTAATGCACGCCATTCCTCTGATTAAGAAACTAATGTGAATGATGTTAACAAAGTATGGTATGCTGATGATGCCTCTGAAGCTGGAAAGGTCAACAGGCTGTGTGAATGGTCAACAAGGAAGGACCGAAGTATGGCTACTATACCAATGCAAGCAAGACCTGGCTTGTCTGCAAGGAGGACAGCCTTCTGAGTGTGGTGGCAACGTTTGCTGATACAGATGTTAAGGTTACGTCAGAGGGCATACTCTATCTTGGAGCAGCCCTTGGCTCAGAGGAGTACATCCCATTATTAGTGGGTTGAGGAATTAGAACAACTGGCATCCATAGCACAGACACAACCTCATGCTGCTCATGCGGCATTCACTCGTGGGATGACTAGCAAGTGGACCTACCTTACTCGCACCATGCCCAGCATTAGCCAAATCCTCTTGCCCCTTGAAGTGATCATCAGAACTAAACTGATTCCCACACTTACTGGTAGACCACCACCAAATGATACAGAACAGGGAGCTCTTAGCCCTGCCAGCCAGACTAGGTGGTATTGCTCTTTTCAATCCAGCACAAACAGCAGATACTGAATTACTCTCCTCATGCAAGATCACAGAAGCCTTGAAGGAAGCAATTGGACAACAGTATTCCTTGTTATTCACCAACTCGAGGCAAAATCAGAAGTGCACAAACTGAGGCAGTAGCAAGCCAGGGAGACTTCTGAGAAGCTGAGAGCACATCTCCCTACGACCTTGCTTAAGAGAAAGTTGGCTAACTGCTCTGCCCATTGAAGAATTTGGTTTCGCACTCCACAAGTGTGCATTTCATGATGCACTTGCCCTTTGTTACAACTGGCAACCCTTACATGTTCCATCAACTTGTGGATGTGGTGTCAAGTTCTCTGTAGAGCATGCCCTATCTTGCCCGAAAGGTGGTTTCCCGTCTATAAGACACAATGAAATGAAATTGACAGCCAATCTTCTTACTGAAGTTTGTAATGATGTCTGCATTGAGCTAGACCTGCAACCAATCACCGAGGAAGTTCTTACAGGTGCCACTTCTAATGCTCAGGATGGTGCACGACTCGACATTGCAGCCAATGTTTTTTGGGGAGGCCAGAACATTCTTCAATGTCCATCCTCATGCACCGACAATCCAGCCTGTCTGCCTGTTATAGTCTCTAAAGAAGTGTGCATATGAGCAGAGAGTCCATACTCCTCTACCTTGTCCTGGCTGCACTGTTCCTGACGTTTGCTCTACTCCGATCAGTCATCCAGTGTATCATGGGTGCCTGGTCTGGCTGTGGACATGCTACACAAGGTCACAGCCCCAGCCCCCCATTGACCTAGCCATCTCAGAACTGCAACTCAATTGAACTCAGCACTCTGCCCCTGCACTAGATTTCACATATTTATATATGTTACTTTATATGCCCCTGGTGCTCCGCCACCTATGTCATAGACAGAGAGGGGTGGGGCTTTTATGACTCACGAACTGGTCACTTGCGGCCGCCAGTAAGTCGTCGATATCTTTGGAGTTGCTGTCAGAGTAGATTTCTCTTCGGAACAGCTCTTGGTATAATGCTATGCCTACGGACAGTATTTCCTTGAGCAGTGAATGCTGCAGTCAGAGTTCCCGTGTTCCAGTGCTACCGGAAAAAGGATCTGATACAAGGACCATCAGAGAAACTAGCGATGTGCCATTGCAGGTTCATCTCAGTCATCAGTTCAAAGTGCCATTAACTGTAGAAAAAGCCAGAAAATGCATTTACATTAGTGAAAACAGCTTCATGAATTGGGATTTGCTCACAGTGCTTCTCACACAAGTTTGATGCCGTTTCTAGAAAAGTGTACACCAGTATGCAGTTGGTCTGGCTGGTGGCTGGGTGTTACTGGGTGTTACATCACAGTGGAAGTTATATTGAGAGGTGATTTATGACCCTTTGAAAAAGTATTCTCAGCAGAAGTCAAATGTCATTGACTTTCCGCACTTTTTGTACTTGAGTGCACAAGAATCCCCTGCTCTCTCACACTAGGACCATGACGCCAGCATTTGCGGATGAAACCTCCTTGAACATTCACAAACCACTTCATTACAGATGTAGAACTAGCCACAGGATATTTCACATCTATACTCCCCCAGTGCCTGACAGCATGTATAACCATTATTGCTAGCATAGCACACAATATGTTCCCTTTGTATATTGACATCTGAGTGCACTAGCACACACAATATACACTAACAGGTATAGTGCACTCTAATATGATGTTGTCGCCCATAGTGCACTCCTTACTGTTCAGAATGAGTGCATTCACTAGAGAGTGTGTGTTGATTGAATGAGGGCTAGTTATAGGCATGGACTGGACACCTTTCTAGTATGCAAGTGCACTCTTAGTGCACTCCCTTTGCATCATCCTGGTATCATCCTGGTGCAGTCACTTCCTTGTTTGCTATCCTGGTGCACTACTGCACTCAAGTAAAAGGGATATGGTGCACTGCATGTCAACATCCACAATTACATCACAACTATTGCACTACTAAACTGGACACAAGCAAACATATACATTTTGGGTAGTGGTGCTCTCACAATATTCACAAGGGCTCTATGGTTGTGAGAACTGGGTTCTGTCCGATGCCAATATCATCGTCCTTGAAGCCTTTCAGAGGGAGATCGGCAGAAGGATTTTGCAACTCTCCAAATCATACTCCCTACTATCCACTCGTATAGCACTACAGCTCCAGTCTATTGCCTCACGCATCCTCTCCTGTAAATTGAGTCTTCTACACAGAGTGACCATTGGAGGTGAATCCATTGGTCAAAAGGTGTACTCTGAGCTCACCATCAACGGCCCCCCAACGTCTCTGTCTTGTTGAAGAATGTCTCTCTCTGGAAGACAAAGTTGGGTGCAATGGTGTGACACAAGACGTCCTGGATGGCTACTCAGCCAGTGTGTGTGGGAGGACAAAGCTGATAGCAGAAAAGGACTGGGAGAAGTGCCTCTGTGATGCTCATATCCATCAGAGTAGAACAAGAGAAGAGTCAGATCACTCAACTCTGGCTCGAATTCCATGAAGTATCTACACTTGGCCACTTCCAAAAGGTCAGTGTAGCTTGTATCTTTGAGGGATTAGGTTCCAGCAGATATTTCTTACGGATCCCTTTGCAGAGTTCTAGGTCATATATCATACCTCCTAGAATAACCTACAGGAATGAAAAGTGCTAAATGTGTAATCCTTGCGCAGGACCATATACTCTACAATGTATAATGTGTTAGAGCTCCTCATTTGCCATAGTCTTTCACTTCTAATGCCACAATTGTACATCATGCTTGTTGTGATATCCAATTAATGTGCACCTCCTGGCACAATCAGCTGACTGACCTTCCAGCTCATGCAGACACTTTGGATATTGACAGAGGTGTTTATTTTCACTACATCTAGATGTTTATTTCCACTACATCTAACACATAGGAGGTAATAAAGCTTCCAATCGTACCATTTGTGACATAGTTGGCTGTAAAAGAGTAACTACACAAACAGTTTACCATCATCATTTTAGGGGGATCCTTTTTAGTACTCTGGATCCCTACTTTCTGTGTTTATAGATCTGTGAGAGCTCTTTGAAGTTCTCTAACAGGAAAACAGGAACATTTGCATTTGGCACAAACTCGTTAGTTTTTATAATGCACATAACCCTGAGGAAAGCAGTAGTGTGTGATATATACAGTTAAGGCAGGTCCCCAACAGGGGCGTAGCCAGGATTTAAATAATGGGGGGGCTCAGTGAGTAAGAAAGCGCGCGCCGACAATTTTGTTTAGCCACGCCTCCATTTTGAACCGATCGGCGATCACTTTCCTAGCTCTGTAGGGCTCTATGCGGCCAGTTTCGTACGTGTACTGTAGTGCTGTAGCGAGTGACACTGTAGACTTTCCGAGTTAAATTAGCTACTGGGGCTCATCTTGAGCTAGAGGGGGGATCAAGTGGTAAGAACGACACCCTAGCGAAATCGATGGGGGAGTGGTCTACGATGCCACGTGACCACCCCCACAGGTCATATGACTACTTGCCGAGTCTAACAGAAGTAGCCAGCAACTGAATGTGGGAATGCGTATGAAAGTCAAACTGGTCTGTAAGTGATACCGGCTTTCACCTAGTCTGCTCAAACAAGATACTGGCCTTGACTTTAGCGACTTCCAAGAGGAAAAGAACATGGATACTATGTATGCGGTATATACACATATATAAACCAGAAGATGTATGGCAATGTTTGAAAAGTATAAACTGATGCTACCCTATACTGGATACTGTGTACCAATGTCAGCGATAATACTTTGCCATGCCTCACCAGCTGTTTTACCATATCTCTCACGCCATAAAAATTCATCTAAGTAACTTGGAAGTTGAGTAGCATGGTATCCTCTCATCCGCTTCAGTTTCCCTTTCACTCTGTTCCAGTAGCTCTCCACATGTTGGGTATGCACTCCAGTCACGGGATCAACAAAATGCAACGAATGGTTCACCGTATTATGTGCTGAAACATTACCCAACTGCTGCACACGCCTATATGATGACCACTCGTCAGAATGAACAACGCTCCCTGGTGCTGCATGGGCTTGAATAATTGGGAGCAAGGTTGCGGCATCACCACTTCCATGTAGCCAAGAGCTGGCTGATGAGAGGTATCAACAATGCCAAACACCCAAATCTCTTGTGTAGTTGCCCTTCCACGATGGCAACTTTTATACTGCAAAGATTCTACACTGTAGGGTGCAGATGTACATGTGTACATGCAACTACCTTAGGCTTGTGTCGAAATAAGCTCTCATCAATTTGTAGAATTGCACCCTGTCCTCCAAGTACAATGGGAGGGTCCTGGAGCAGCCTTGTCGAACACACCTCTCTTAGCCACTGGTACATATCAATTGCATTGTGTTTGTCTATTTCTGCCTCATCTTTGCAGTCATTTACTGAATACTGTCGTGCCCACCAATATATAACTATCATCCATTTCTGCAAGGGGAGTCGAGACTTGGCAAAGAAACTACCATCTCGAATTGATTTTGTCGTCTTGCAGCTCGGACAGTACCAGCAAATACCATCTGTAATATCCCTCCTATTCCTTTCTCTCATCGCTATACCACAGCTGATGTATTTTAATGAAACACAGTTAAATGTCTGGATACTTAAATTGCAAAACAAGCATGTGCGCACTTGCCTTGTACAGGTCTTATTGGCTGCAAGCACACCATGCTGTCGAAGGTAATCTATTATACCTTGTGTACTGCCAAAAATTACTGGTCCAAGTTGCAGTAGTGACATCTCTCATTCCTACCAGTATTGTTTCCCGCTTGAATTTCGCGCTGTTATATGCGCATGCGTACTAATCCGCAAACGGCGAATTCAGGTAAACAATTTCATGTTAGAGTCTACATATGCTATATGCGTCTAGCTAAAGCTAAAGGTGTTGTTCATTGCTGCCGAAAACTCGTTGGATGTTGCAAAGACAACTGTAGTGACCACAGAAGGAATGCAGCAATCTTAGCTGGTATCACTCACAGACCAGTTTGACTTTCATACGCATTCCCGCTGCCGAAAACTCGTTGGATGTTGCAAAGACAACAACTGTAGTGACCACAGAAGGACTGTAGCAATCTAGCTGGTATCGCTCACAGACCAGTTAGACAACAATTGTAGTGACCACAGAAGGAGTGCAGAAATCTAGCCGGTATCACTCACAGACCAGTTTGACTTTCATACGCATTCCCACATTCAGTTGCTGGCTACTAGACTCGAGCGCTAGCATGTAAGGTAAGTATTTAACTGTTCATGTTCATGCTTGTCGGGCCAAGCGATGATATAATAAAGTCTAAAATAGTCACTGGGCCCAATTTGAAAATACAAAGTTGGGCTGAGCCCCCTGAGCCCAATGCTAGCTACGCCCCTGCCCAACAAAATTATGCGCGAATGTGCTTAAGATTGGGGCGCGCACATTCACGTGCAGTGCATGATCGTGATCTTAGGGCAGCTAAACTTTAAAAGGTACGTTTTACTTCGTATTACTTGTATACTAGGCAGCTAGGGTTTATATTGTAGCGTTCCAAGGTTCCCACTCCACTAAACGATGTATATTCACTACTGCAATAGTCGTGAGTTTATTTCGTTTCAGCTCCGAGAGAGAGAACTTGGGGACGCTAGAGATACCTGTTTGCCGAGATCGAAAAAGGGCCGTTTGTGGATGAAGCTATGTTTTTACAGCAAGCCCAGGCCCATTATAATCTATCAGAAGTTAAGTACTCGAAACCTTATGACATATTCCAATACAAGCACTTAAAAAATACATGTAGATGTATTCACAACGTCTACGTTAACCTTCCATTCATGAGCAAGAAGTTTCTTCATTACATTCACTTTGTGGTAGAGTTTCTTTTCAGGTTTTGACTCTGTTGAGAAAGCTTGATCTTGTTTTGGAGGTCTCTTATGAGTCTGTTTTTTATTGATATTGATACTCTCTCATACTCCTGAATTAGATGACCAGCGACTCTTCCTGCCTTTACTTGGGACCTCAAATCTGAAAATTTGTGAATTTCCTGCTGCATATCTCCTGAAAGCACAGTAAGTAAACATTTTGCTTCAATTGTAAATGTTGGGGTGTTTTTTTGAACGGATGCTCAAGCAATTTGGTGTAGTTGTAGTGCTGACTGTAGGGGGCAGTTTACCACCTGCATATATGGTAGCACTTGTGCTGCCTAATCCAGTAGTTACACCCCCTGTGGTAGCACTTACACTGGCTACTGGAGTAGGGAGATGAGTGGGGGTTAGTGAATCCCCTGTGGTAGCACTTGCGCTGGCTACTGGAGTAGGGAGAGGAGTGGGGGGTAGTGCATCCCCTGTGGTAGCACTTACGCTGGCTACTGGATAGGCAGAGGAGTGGGGGGTAGTGCATCCCCTGTGGTAGCACTTATGCTGGCTACTGAAGTAGGGAGAGGAGTGGGGGGTAGTGCATCCCCTGTGGTAGCGCTTACGCTGGCTACTGGAGTAGGCAGAGGAGTGGGGGGTAGTGCATCCCCTGTGGTAGCACTTATGCTGGCTACTGAAGTAGGGAGAGGAGTGGGGGGTAGTGCATCCCCTGTGGTAGCGCTTACGCTGGCTACTGGAGTAGGCAGAGGAGTGGGGGGTAGTGCATCCCCTGTGGTAGCACTTATGCTGGCTACTGAAGTAGGGAGAGGAGTGGGGGGTAGTGCATCCCCTGTGGTAGCGCTTACGCTGGCTACTGGAGTAGGGAGAGGAGTGGGGGGTAGGGCATCCCCTGTGGTAGCGCTTACGCTGGCTACTGAGTAGGGAGAGGAGTGGGGGGTAGTGAATCCCCTGTGGTAGCACTTACGCTGGTTACTGGAGGAAGAGTGTTGAACTGGAGGAAGATACACAACTCTGTAGACTGCCATTGTGTGCATATGTTCTAATATGTACTGCAGGCAATTCAACTTCCATACAACACTGTTCCCACTTTGATATCAGATAAAACTCTATTTCACCAAAATTTGATGAGCGGAAATGTTTGAGTTTTGGTAGGTCTGGTGGCTGATTTGGGTTTTGCATGTCAAAATATTCCACTCCATTTTCCACATAATCCCACCACAATCCTCGTCCTTGAAGAAGATAGTCACTAATCCTCTTGATAATCAACTGATTTGTCATTTAGCCATGCTTGTGTGATTTTTTGGGGAGTTTAATACTCCGTGCAAGCACATCCACCTCACTCTCCTGTTTTTTGATCACACTTCGCTTCATTGCACTTTTCCTCCTCATGTATTCTCACTAAAATGTTTGTAATTATGTGATTTGCACGATGATTGGATGTGCTCCTGGTAATGGCACAAATTGCTTCATTGCACTTTTCCTCCTCATATATTTTCACTAAAATGTTTGTAATTATGTGATTTGCACGATGATTGGATGTGCTCCTGGTAATGGCTTTACATTGACCAAACATCCTTTCTTCTGATTCTGTGTTTAGAGAGCAAAGTGAAATTATTCTGTAGAGTAGGGGGGCATGACATATCAATGCATGAAAATACCGGCCAAACATTTTTCTAGATGACATTGTCTTTGGGATGCATATTTGATCTCTGCATAGTCTTGCATGAATAAATGCAGGCGAAGTATAGATTGTGAGCAGTGTTTCAAGGGGCCTGAATAGAGGATTTCTGAGATCTCAACTGCTGTTTCTATTAGTGGTGAAATAGGTTGTAATTCCTGCAGTGTTTTCAGGATTAAAATACTGCCTTTACGGTAGTCAGAACTAAGGGTTTCTTTTCCCAAGACAGTTGAGCAAATTGCTTCCACTTTTTCCCTTACTTCACCTTCAAGGGACACTCTTACTTCATCAATAATGTTACATAAGTGGCCCTGAATGTCATGAAGTCGTTCGACTGGTGAGATCTCATAATGTTCCAGTCCAGTCTTACAGAGAGGTATCTCAGGTATCCCTTGGAGAAGAGCTGGGACATTGACTATTCCTCCCCTTAGCACATTGAATTCCTTTTCTAGCTCTGGCTTCTTCATATTTGCAGTGGCCACTCTCCTCAGGCTCAGCTCTATTCGTAAATCGTTTACCTTTAGGTTGTCCATTGGATTCACACCTGTAGTAAATATACATACATTGTACATGTAGCTATGTACTATGTAGGTTGTTGTGGTATGTAAGAGTGTGTGTATTGCATGCTTACCTCCTCGTTTCCATTAAGACAAAATCCTGCCTCTCCTTTAGGGTGGGTTTTGGTGCTCGATAACAATGGGCTATGTCTGCAAAACGACCACTTTTTGCTATACAACCAGTGCAGCAGTATGTGCCACCTCGTTTGTGCCCAGCCTCAAATTGGGCAGCTGGTCCATCCCCATAGAAAAAAACGAAGCACATCACTCATGGGTATACCCATTCTTGTATGTAATTTCTGCCCCATCTCTTGTAAACATTCTCTTCTTGTTGTAATATATTTAAGCTGATCCAGTGTAGATGATGTTGACCTACTGAGAATGTAGACTTCTGGCTTTTCAACTACTGTTGGCACATCGATCTGTATACACTTCGTATTCTTCATCTCCTCTGTAGTGTAGAAGAATGCAGGATCATATATGATTGAAACAAGGATCAGCAGGTGACCATGGGCTGAAATTGAGGAGTGGTCATGCCAGATTTTAATGTGACGTTTGTGGGAGAGATCTTTCAATTGTTGATGTAAGACAATGGTGTATCAAAGGGAATAGCAAGCTCTTGCGAGCTATTACTTGATTCATACTTAGTCCTTCAAAAATTCTTCACTTAGGTCTCTTACAATTCCTAGTGCCTCATGCTTTTGTAAGAGATGCTCTCTGATCTTTAGGAGGGGAATTTTCCGAGCACTGACCTCTATATTTTCTATTACCAAAGAATTTGTGTGTTTATTCACTGAATACCTGCTCTGAGTAGCAGTGAGTACCTCCATTCCAATTTCTATTTCTCCTCTTTCAATGCGTTGATGTATTTTGTTGTGCTCAGTCCTGGCTGTAGGATGCATAGGAAAGGATCCTTTTCACCTCCTCAGCTTCTTGCACCTCCTTGGTACACGTGTTGACCTTTGTGCCATCAGTGCAGCTGGTACGTTGTGTTCTTGGAGAAATTCCTTTATTATTTGCCCACCATTTGGGGTGGTAATACCATATTGCCGTGTCAATAATGACCAATTGACTGTTTTGTTTGGTGACCGTGATGCTGCCTCTTTAAGGAGCTGAGTTTGGTCAATTTGACCAATGTTCCCATGCTTTCTTTATTTGAGAATCGGCCCATCTGTTGTACTGGCACCAGCTGGTCGCTTTTGAGGAAGTTTAAGGCCTTTTGTTTTTCTAAATTTCTCATAAACTGACCAACTAATTCTGTTTCCTAGAACTATGTCGCTTGCACAATCTTTTTTGACCTTTTCGATTGCACTTTTCACCTCCTTTTCTACTTCTCTCTTCTGTTTCTTTCTCTCTTGCTTTGTAATCTTCTTCTGTAAGTGTGAATTTGGTGTCATTATTAGTACGTCTTGACCTGACTTTTGAAATGTATCTTGCGAAATTTTATTGAGGTCTTGCAATACCTTCCTTCCCAGATTTGAAGGGGTTGATAAGTCTGTTGTAGACAATTCAATCGTTTTCGTTGATTTGGAAGTAAGTTGTACTTGTAGCTTTTATAGCCCTTCTGCGTGGTTTTGGAAACACAGCATTCAGATTTGGGCAACTGTCATTACAAGCACTACAGTTATGAAAGACATGCTTTGCTTTTTCCTCAGCTGCTAATGTGCTCAATGCCTTTAAGCTGAACACAGATAGGTAGGTTTCCCTTCGCTCTTTTGGAGCAAAAAGCTTGTATATTTCAGGGTATTTTTTGGATGCTTGGCTGTAACTAACTTGTAGATTTTCCTCTGCAGCAAAGTGTTATAGTTTTGCACTATTAGAGGCATTGTACCCTTTGGTAACTTCTGCTTCCACTTTGTATGTTGAGCACTTGTGAAGTACTGTACAGCACGAGCAAAGTTGCACTGAATAGACTCATTCATTTTTGATCTAAACAATGAACAATATGATCTCTCTCTCTCTCGGTCTCACACTCCTCTCTCTCTCTCTCTCTCTCTCTCTCTCTCTCTCTCTCTCTCTCGCACACACATGCACACACATGCACACACTAGATATCAAAGGCTGGATAGTCTCACACTCTGCAGCTGTGTGCTCTGCATCCAATCACTTACAGGGGCTCTGCATGCTGATTAGACTAGTTTGACTATTAATGCACATGCACACACATGCGCGCACACACACACACACACACACATTACATTATATTACCTTTAGTCTTGATAGCGTTGCAGCTGTTCCTGCAAAAGATTTTGCTAGCACATGCATATAGCTCTGATTGGTTATAGGTCACGTGTTGATTAGTGATAATAATATTCATAACCGGCTGAGCCAGTTGGGTAAAGAGGCACGGCCGTCCTAGATTTTGGATGTAAACGCGGTAATGGAAACGCCGTTGTAGAAAAGGAAGTTGGACTCTTACTCTACCCGACTACGACTGTTAAAAAGGTTCGTGTGGTGTGCCCAATAAACTAGGCTGCTGAGTGTTCGCCTAGGGCAGTCGCAGAGTGATATTTTTGGATCTGCCGTTTAACCCTTGATACTGGGATGCACTTTCCAGTCGTAGATGTATGGCTTACCATAGAAACAATCGAATAGTAGTGAGTTTTTGGTTTTCAATGTGTTTCGGTTACCGCGTTTGGTGAAATACCTTCAAAATGTCGTCTTAATTCATACACGCCTGTGTACTAACTTACTGCAGTTGCCATGGTAATTATGTTTCAATAAGGTTTACTCATGTGTTTCACATACAAGGTGAAAGCTAGTAGAGTTACTGGTACACTCCTAAGAGCGATTTCTGATGCTCTAATTTCCTTCATGAAAGGCGGCCCGCCTTAACTGACTTGAGTAGGAAGAGGCCAGAGCTACAATTGCACCAATTCGTTCTGATTACGTAGAATTGGGTGCATGATGCAGTCTTTGAGGAACGTACTCTGTGCAGATGGCATCAAGTGGGCCCATGATGGAAAGGAGATAAACGTGGTTGTGGAGACATAAAATGGGGCGATGAGGCACCTGAGTATGCCTCGCTGTTACTTGCTGATTCATGCAGGCCTCACACTCATTGGGCTAGCCTACATTAAGTAAACTATAACCATACAGCATAGCCTGTGTTAGTGTGCGTTTCATACCTCACGAGAAGCAGAGGTAAGCTTAGCGTCCCGGAGCTTTAGCGTTCTCTATTTTAAGCTTAGGGAGCAAATTCTAAAAATGTTCCTACCTCAGAGAGTCAAATACACTCATAGTAGTACACTCTCTTCTTCCGATGTGGCTATATTCAATTCCAGACAGCAACTAAAAACTACGAAATTTAGGCTCCATTTGCTGGCACTTTGTCACCACGTGCATGAAAGAGAAGTGTGAACGCGAAGATAGGAACGGGAACCGAAAGCGATTCCAATGCCACGCCCACTAATGAGAACGGGAATCGGGAACGGGAGCGAATGTGGAATCGAGAACAGGAGAATAGAACTGTGAATAACCATGTCGTTTTCGGCTTCCGCACTTATATCTGCGACGAACCACTTATAGCACGTGAGAGCACACGCGCACGTTGAACGCTGGCCGGCATTCTGTGTTGCTACAGTTGTCACCTCGGAGATTTCAGTTTGCTCTACGTGCTGAGGTGTTTGTGGGCTAGATACTCGAAGCAGCTCTGCTCTACAAGGACTGGATAGCTTCTGCAACACGGTGAGCTCCCTGTGCATCCCGTAACGGCATGGTGTACATAGTACAGTGCCAAAACAACTGGTAATAGTTGCAGCGTCATGGTCCTTTTATCAAATCTCTCTCTCTCTCTCTCTCTCTCTCTCTCTCTCTCTCTCTCTCTCTCTCTTTCTCTGAGGTGTTTTAGGTCTTTTTGTGAGACTAGATACTCGAAGCAGCTCTGCTGTACAAGGACTAGGTAGCTTCTGCAACATGATGAGCTCCCTGTGCATCCCATCTCTAATGGCATGAAATACATTGAGTGCATATACAACTCTGGCTAATAGTACCGCCCTGGACGTGTTAATTGTGGTAATCATGCTCCCTTTATCAATTCTCTCTCTCTCTCTCTCTCTCTCTCTCTCTCTCTCTCTCTCTCTCTCTCTCTCTCTCGTAAATCTCTCCAATAATGTGAGTACAACAGTACAAAAACACAATAAAGGAGGCCTAGCTTTACAGATATTGTTACTACATGCATAAAGATTGCATGGCACCATTATAAGCCTGGAGCTAGGGGCTTACACACAGAAAATGGTATAACATACTATCTAGAGTGTACAGTGTATATTAGTACATCCTATTCCGCGATGTCCATATTTTATGTGATTGTAAGATGGCCGTTCTAGCCACTGATCACAAAAGGCTCAGAGTGTCTCTCTTAAAAAAGGCGAAGAACTTGAGTAGTCGCTGGAATCCACCAAAATTTATGAACCCTCTGCTTCCAACCCCCAGCGTGATAATGTGTGTGGTATAGTCTCTCTCTCTCTCTCTCCCTCCCTCCTCTCTCTCTCTCTCTCTCTCTCTCTCTCTCCCTCCCTCCCTCCCTTCCTCCCTCCCTCCCTCCCTCCCCCCTCCCTCTCTCTCTCTCTCTCTCTCTCTCTCCCTCCCTCCCTCCCTCCTCTCTCTCACCCTCTGTCTCGGCCTATGTGCAGCAGTGTTTGAGGAGTTTGTTGCTGGAAGCAGCTCTTCTCTACAAGGACTGGGTACCGTTTGCCACATGGTGAGCTCTCTCTGCATCCCATCTGTAACGGCATGAAATACGTAAGTAGAGGCCTGCCTCCCTCCCTCCATCCCTCCCTCCCTCCCTCTCTCCCTCCCTCCATCCCTCGCTCTCTCCCTCCCTCCCTCCCTCCCTCTCCCTCCCCCCCCTCTCTCTCTCTGTCTCTTCCTCTCCCTACCTGCCTGCCTCCCTCCATCTCTCCTTCCCTCCCTCTCTCCCCCCTTCCCCCTCGCTCCCTCCCTTTCTCTGTCTCTCTCACTCTCTCTCTCTCTTTCTCTCTTTCTTTCCTCCGTTTGCTCTACATGCAGCTGTGTTGAGGAGTTTGTGGGATTAGATACTAAATATCGCTCTTCTCTACAAGGACCGGGTAGCTTCTGCAACAAAGTGAGCTCCCTGTGTATCCCGTTTCTAGCGGCATGAAATCCCTCCCTCCCTCCCTCTCTCTCTCTCCCTCTCTCTCTTTCTCTCCCTCCCTCCCTCCGTTTGGTCTATGTGCAGCGTTGTTTGAGGAGCTTATGGGACTAGATACTCGAAGCAGCTCTGCTCTACGAGGGCTGGGTAGCTTGTGTAACACGGTGAGGTCCCTGTGCATTCCGTCTCTAACGGCATGAAGTACATAAGTAGAGTGCCAATACAACTGTGGGTAATAGTCCCGCGCTGGATGTGTTAATTGTGGCACTCATTCTCCCTCTCTCCCTCCCTCCCTCTCTCTTCTCTCCTTTCTCTCTCTCTCTCTCTCTCTTCCTCTCCCTACCTGCCTGCCTCCCTCCCTCCCTACCTCCCTCTCCCCCTCTCTCTCTCTCTCTGCCTGCCTGCCTCCCTCCCCCTTCCCCCCCCTCCCTCCCTCTTACTTCCCCCCTCCCTCCCTCTCTCTCTCTCTCTCTCCCTCTCTCTTTCTCTCAACTCCCTCTCTCTCCCCCTCTCTCTCTCTCCCTCCCTCCCCCCGTCCCTCCCTGTTTCCCTCCCTCCCTCCCGCTCTCTCTTTCCCTCTCTCTCTCTCTTTCCATTTATCAACTCTCTCTCTCTCCCTCTCTCTCTCCCTCCCTCCCTCCCTCCCTGTTTCCCTCCCTCCCTCTCTCTCTCCCTCTCTCTCTCTTTCTCTTCCTTTCCCTGCCTGCCTGCATCCCTCCCTCCCTACCTCCCTCTCTCTCTCTCTCTCTCTCTCTGCCTGCCTGGCTCCCTCCCTTCCTCCCTCCCCCTTCCCCCCCTCCCTCCCTCTTACTTCCCCCCTCCCTCCCTCTCTTTCTCTCTCTCCCTCTCTCTCTCTCTTTCTCTCAACTCTCTCTCTCCCCCTCTCTCTCTCTCCCTCCCTCCCTCCCTCTGTCCCTCCCTGTTTCCCTCCCTCCCGCTCGCTCTCTCCCTCTCTCTCTCTCTTTCCATTTATCAACTCTCTCTCTCCCTCTCTCTCTCTCCCTCCCTCCCTCCCTGTTTCCCTCCCTCCCTCCCTCTCTCTCTCCCTCTCTCTCTCCCTTTCTCTCCCTCCCTCCATTTAGTCTATGTGCAGTGGTGTTTGAGGAGATTGTGGAACTAGATACTCAAAGCAGCTCTGCTCTACAAGGGCTGGGTAGCTTGTGTAACACGGTGAGCTCCCTGTGCATTCCGTCATGAAATACATAAGTAGAGTGCCAATACAACTGTGGGTAATAGTCCCACACTGGATGTATTAATTGTGGCAATCGTTCTTCATTTATCAACTCTCTCTCCCTCCCTCTCTCTCCCTCCCTCCCTCCCTCCCTGTTTCCCTCCCTCCGTCCCTCTCTCTCTCCCTCTCTCTCTCTTTATCTCCCTCCCTTCCTCCCTCCCTCCCTCCATTTAGTCTATGTGCAGTGGTGTTTGAGGAGCTTGTGGGACTAGATACTCGAAGCAGCTCTGCTCCACGAGGGCTGGGTAGCTTGGGTAACACGGTGAGCTCCCTGTGAATTCCGTCTGTAACGGCATGAAGTACATAAGTAGAGTGCCAATACAACTGTGGGTAATAGCCCCGCGCTGGATGTGTTAATTGTGGCACTCATTCTCCCTCTCCCCCTCCCTCCCTCTCTCTTTTCTCTCTCTCTTTCTCTTCCTCTCCCTGCCTGCCTGCCTACCTCCCTCCCTCCCTCTCTCTCCCCCCTTCCTCCCTCTGCCTGCCTGCCTCCCTCCCTTCCTCCCTACCCTTTTCCCCCTTCCTCCCTACCCCTTTCCCCCTTCCTCCCTCCTTCCCTTCCTCTCTTTCTCTCTCTCCCCCTCTTTCTCTCTTTCTCTCAACTCTCTCTCTCCCTCTCTCTCTCCCTCCCTCCGTCCCTCCCTGTTTCCCTCCCTCCCTCCCTTTATCTCTCTTCCTCTCTCTCTCTCTTTCTCTCCTTCCCTCCCTTCCTCCCTCCCTCCCTCCATTTAGTCTATGTGCAGTGGTGCTTGAGGAGCTTGTGGGACTAGATACTTGAAGCAGCCCTGCTCTACAAGGGCTGGGTAGCTTGTGTAACACGGTGAGCTCCCTGTATATTCCGTCTGTTTGAGTGCCAATACAACTGTGGGTAATAGTCCCGCGCTGGATGTGTTAATTTTAGCAATCATTCTCCATTAATCAACTTTCTCTCCCTCCCTCCCTTCCTCCCTCCCTCCTTCCCTCTTCCTCTCCCTCCCTCCTTCCTCTCTCTCTCTCTCTCTCCCTCCCTCCCTCCCTCCCTCCCTCCCTCCCTCCCTCCCTCTCTCTCTCTCTCTCTCTCCCTGCCTGCCTGCCTCCCTCCCTCCCCACCTCTCTCCCCCCTCTCTCTCTGCCTGACTGCTTATCTCCCTTCCTCACTCCCCCTTCCCCCCTCCCTCCCTCTTCCCTCCCCCCTCCCTCCGTCCCTCTCTTTCTCTCTCTCTCTCTCCTCTGTTTGCTTTACGTTTGAGGAGTTTGTGGGACTAGTTACTCAAAGCAGCTCTTCTCTACAAGGACTGGGTAGCTTCTAAAACACAGTCAGCTTTCTGTGTGTCTTATCTGTAGTGGTATGAAATAGTTCCAATACAAGTCGTTGCTAAACTCTCTCACTTCTCCCTCCCTCTCCCTCCCTCCCTCTCTCTCTCTCTCTCCCTCCCTCCCTTCCTCCCTCCATTTGCTCTATGCACTGCAGTGTTTGAGGAGTTGGTGGTGCTAGATACTCAAAGGAGCTCTGCTCTACAAAGGCTGGGTAACTTTTGTAACACAGTGAGCTCCCTGCAGGGCCGGCGGAGACAGTGGGGCAGGTACACATTTTGGTGGTCCATACAGAAAATGACGTATGCTATGATAGAAGAAAAGTAGGCAAGCTGTGTTTGCAGTCACGCAAATTAAGCCCACCAATGTACTGGTACGCGGTATAGCCAAGTCGGGATTTCGCTTCATACGCTGTGGCTTCATAATGCGGTAAACACGTCTGTGCGCATGCGCGTCCTTTAGCCCGCACTGCAGTTCCTATGTGGAGCCGCTCTGGCCCCTGTGCATTTCGTTTCTAATGTCATGAAATACATAAGTAGAGTGCCAATACAACTAGTCCTATGCTGGACGTGTTAATTGTGGCAATCATTCTGTCTCCCTACCTCCCTCCCTCCCTCTCTCTTTCCCTCTCTCTCTCTCTTCCCTCTCTCTCTCTCTCTCTCTCTCCTTCGTTTGCTCTAGGTGCTGCTGTGTTTAAGGAGTTTATGGGACTAGATACTCAAAGCAGCTCTTCTCTACAAGGATTGTGTAGCTTCTGCAACACAGTGATCTTTAGTGGCATGAATACAACTTCTACAAGGACTGGTAGCTTTCGCTACATGGTGAGCTCTCCATCTGTAACGGCATGAAATACATAAGTAGAGTGCCAATACAACTGTGGGTAATAGTCCCACACTGGATGTGTTAATTGTGGCAATTATTCTCCTTCCCTCCCTCCCTCCCTCCCTCCCTCCCTCCCTCCCTCCCTCTCTCTCTCTCTCTCTCTCTCTCTCCCTTGCCCCCTCCATCCCTCCCTCCCTCCCCTCTCTTCTTCCCTTCCTCCCTCCTCTCTCTCTCTCTCTCTCTCTCTCTCTCTCTCTCTCTCTCTCTCTCTCTCTCTCTCTCTCTCTGTCTCTTTCTCCCTCTCCCATCCTGCCTGCCTCCCTCCATCCCTCCCTCCTACCCTTCCTCCCTCCCGCCTCACTCCCTCCCTCCCTCCATCTCTCTCTTTCTCTCTTTCCTCTGTTTGCTCTACATGCAGCAGTGTTTAAGGAGTTTGTGGGACTATATACTAAAAATAGCTCTTCTCTACAAGGACTGGGTAGCTTCTGCAACTGAGTGAGCTCCCTCTGTGTCTCGTCTCTAGCGGCATGAAATACATAGTAGAGTTCCAATACAACTCATGGCTAATATCAACTCTCTCTCTCTCTCTCCCTCCCTCTCCCTCTCTCTTTTCCTCTCTCCCTGCCTCCCTCCGTCCCTCTCTCTCTCTCTCTCTCTCTCTCTCTCTCTCTCTCTCTCTCTCTCTCTCTCTCTCCCTTCCTCCTCCGTTTGCTCTGTGTTTGCGGAGTTTGTAAGACTTGATGCTCAAAGCAGCTACAAGGGCTGGGTAGCTTCTCTAGCATGGTGAGCTCCCTGTGCATTCCATCTCTAACGGCATGAAATACGTAAGTACAGTACTAATAGTAATAGTCCTACACTGGACATGGCAATCATTCTCCCTCCCTCTCTCCCTCTCCTCTCTCTCTCCCTCCGTTTTCTCTAGGTGCTGCTGTGTTAATGGGACTAGATACTGCTCTTCTCTATGGGTAGCTTCTGCAACACAGTGAGCTCCATGTGTATTCCATCTTTAGCGGCATGAGACAACTTGTGGCTAATATCAACTCTCCCTCCCTCCCTCCCTCCCTCCCTCCCTCCCTCCCTCCCTCCTCTCTCTCTCTCTCTCTCTCTCTGCCAATACAACTGTAATAGTCCAACGCTGGACGTGTTAATTGTTCTCCCTCCCTCCCTCCCTCCCACCCTTCCTCCCTCTCTCTCTCTCTCTCTCTCTCTCTCTCTCTCTCTCTCTCTCTCTCTCTCCCTCTCTCCTCCCTGCCCCCTCCATCCCTCCCTCCCTCTCTCCCTCCTTTCCTCCCCCCTCTCTCCCTCTCTCTCTCTCTCTCTCTTCTCAGTGAGTTCCCCGTGTACCCCGTCTCTAGCGGCATGAGTACAGTTCCAATCCAACTCTTGGTTAATATCAACTCTATCTCTCCCCCTCCCCTTCTTTTCCTCCCTCCCTGCCTCCCTCCCTCCCACAACTCCCTCCCTCCCTTTCCCCTCTCCCCTTTCTTCCCTCCTCTCTCTCTCTCTCTCTCTCTCTCTCCCCTCCCCCTCTCTCTCTCCCCCCCCTCTCTCTCTCCCTCCCTCCCTCCCTCCCTCCCTCCCTCCCTTCCTCCTCCGTTTGCTCTATGTGAAGCAGTGTTTGCCTCTACAAGGGCTGGGTAGCATGATGAGCTTCCGGTGCATTCCATCTCTAACGGCATGAGTAGAGTGCCTATACAACTGGGGGTAATGTTAATTGTGGCAATCATTCTCCCTTCCTCTTTCCCCCCTCTCTCTTTTTCTTGCCTGCCTGCCTGCCTCCCTCCATCCCTCCCCCTCTCCCTCCTTTCCACTTCTCTCCACCTCTCTCTCTTCCCCTCTCTGCCTGCCTGCCTTGCTCCCACCCTCCCTCCCTCCCTCCCTCCCTCCCTCCCTCGGCAATGAGTAGAGTGCCTATACAACTGGGGGTAATGTTAATTGTGGCAATCATTCTTTCCTCCCTCTCTCTTTTTCTTGCCTGCCTGCCTGCCTCCCTCCATCCCTCCCTCTCTCCCTCCTTTCCACTTCTCTTCACCTCTCTCTCTGCCTGCCTGCCTTTCTCCCACCCCCTCCCTCTCTCTCTCTCTCTCCCCTCTACGTTTGAGGAGATTGTGGGTCAAAGCAGCTCTTCTCTACAAGGATTGGGTTGCTTCTGCAACACAATGAGCTCCCTGTGTGTCCCATGTGTAGCGGTATGAAATACAACTCGTGGCTAATATATATACTCTCTCTCCCTCCCTCCCTCTCCCTCCCTCTTTCTCCCCCTGTCTCCCTCTCCCTCCCTCTCTTCCTCTCTCTCTTCCATCCCTTCCTCCCTTCCTCCCTCCGTGTGTTATTGTGTAAGTATCATAGGTGTGAAAACGGCGGATGGACTAGAGTACACAATGTTAGTTGTGCCCAAGCTTTCCAAGTGCGATCATCAAACATAACGTCTGGACCCAGTGAAGTCTGGACCAGTTTTAGTAGCTATAGCATTGCTAGTTGTTGTATTATTTATGGGTGGGGCTGTGGGAAAGGGAGGGGCTACTCGAGAATGAGGGGCTGCCTGGTAGTGAATGTGGTTCAGTTTAGGGAGCATGAACGTAGAGCAGAAGGGGCGGAGCTGTGCTAACACACGTGCAACCTCATCCGTCAAGGAGAATTTCGGGCACACCTCAAATGTCCGGATCTGCTTATGTGCCGGGCCACTGTGGCAGAGCTGGTGAGAATTATTTTACTGTCTACTTCTAGTTGGCTGTTCAAACTATACGTGCGCTATAATTACGAATACCCGTTTCATTGATACATCGTGATTGATACTCTCCTGAGTTTACCGTCGCAAATATCTACTACGTGCAGGTTAATTGGCGTCATCCATAATTTTCACGAGTCCTGCACAATTACTGTGTACGCAGTATGTGTACTGTGCAGTCCTGCAGTCGTCATGACTAGGAAGGCTCACTCAATTATAGCTTTCTGACACAGGCTAACCAAGTGTGCCAGATACCACAAATGCCAGTTTTGTAGTATCGTGCACATGGATGATACACCCCGCAATTCATTCCTGCACTTGTGAGGAGGTTGGACACACGTCATCATGGATCACGTGAACCGTGGGCATTGATTAAGATTTGGAACCTCGCCGTAGTCATGTCTAGGAGAGAAATCTAGGGATATTTTAACTCTAACCTCAGTAAGAAGCGAATGCGAGGGAGATGGCACAATTTACAACTTCGATATTGATAGAGTGACAATGGAATACAATTAGTATCACATGCCTTGTAACGCTGAATTACGCGTGATCAACCTTCTCTGGTCCTGTGGGAGAGTCCTGTGTTGCACAATTCCTGTACGTATAGTGGCAGTGCACTAATATTGTGGCAGAATAGAGACAGTACGTGCCAGTTCTCGTTGATGCTGTACTTTTAAAACCACCCAGCTATCATGAAAAAGGTACGGACAGCATCAGCGTGGTATCAGAACGGAGTCTCCTCATTGTAGCTGCTGCCTCACCATGCAGAGCGACCGTAACACGACCCATTTTCTCATGCGTGACGACGATGACTGTTAGATGTAATCGAAGCGTCTACACTGCCACAGTCTAATCTAATTACGTGGTGGTTCGTTTTCCCGCCCAAGTCCACTTAGCACAATGTTTACCTTTTCCCTTGGTCCCGCCGTTGCACCCTTGGCCGCGTGGTATACATTGCGCGTACTGGGCGGGAATCACGCCTGCCACACTGGGTGTGGCGTGCAAATTAATCACAGTTATGATTGCTAGTAGCAATAACACAGCGTTGCAAGGCTGGGGGTCACCCTACTGCTGGGCCCATTCGCGGGCCTATGCCCTAGCCTATGCCCTAGCCTATCTCCCTAGCCTCTAACCCTAGCCTTAGTCGGCAATAAGGTCACAAGCCATAAGGCCGCACCCCGGCGGGAGAGCCTGTTTTTCCAAGGCCGTCTCGTACCGAAAAGTCTATACCCAAGTTCATAAGTTCATGTCGCAAGTAGTATATATGTCTAGTCTCTGATACACCTGTCAGGTTTTCAAATGTGGCACTAAAATTGCAGGGTCTAGCGGCAAATGGCTTAGACGTGGCAGGGTTTGGAGGGCACACACAAGCCTATGGGTGAAGGACCCAAAGATTTTATATATTCCTACTCTTCTCTCCACGAGCTGTTCACCCGGTATCACGGTAAAATGGGAACCCCCTAAAATAGGGACCCCCGTTCCCATAATCCAGGTAAAATGGAGCCCCCCCGTCCCCATAATCCCGGTAATAAAGGGACCCCATCTTCATTTTAACGGACCCCTCGTGAGAATAGGAACCCACTACTTTCACGGCGAATCAATAGGTCTAATGAAGGCTAGGATAAGGACCCCTCGTCTAAATAGGGACCCCAAGATCTATGCCTAGCTCTCAATAGGTGTACCCCTCCGTGAGAATAGCAAACCCGCTTTTGCTATTCTATAGCAACAGGTGTATAGGTGGTATATCCCCATTGTTTCATCACTTTAAATTTTAATTTCTAACTGTGATTAATAGAATTTGATGCATGAGAAAGGTGCAAAGTCCATTTTGAAAATTCTTCCGCTTGAAGAAGCGTAACTCACACATCTAAACATGAATTCCACTAGGGGTAGTGTTGAAACAATAACTTTATGGAGGGGTCTGCTACATTTTATGATAATGATCAGCGTTGTGATAAAATCTCTGTAAACAATGTAAATGTTGTAATATAACAACAAATAACCTCAGGCAAGGATTACAAGCTCCACTAAATGTGGAAATTAGTGATGGTAAGGTGTAATGATCGACGTTGTGATAAGATCTCAGTAAACAAGCCTCAGGCAAGAATTAACTAACAAAACCTCCACTAAATATGGAAATTAGTATAGTTCTCCCACGCAAAGATGACCAAAATTTCAATTGTCCGTAACTTTTTTCCGCTCGAGATGCGCTTCGTATGAGCTGCTCATAAAATTATCTATCCAACGATACCGTTTTTGTCCCGTTTGCATTTAGCCCACATAAATAATTATAGCCATTGGCTCGTCGTGACGTCACAATTTTACGTACGTGACGTCAAAATTCTAATTTCAAATTGAATTTTAAAATCTTTTAAAGAGATAGCAAGAGAAATACGCCTTTTATTGGGTCTAAGGCGAAAAGGAAGCCAGTAAACTGAGTGGAGATGCTCTAGAGAAGCAGCGGTTGGGCTCTGAGCGCTTCAATCGGTCGCCACAGCCGTCGAAACGAAGTCAACACGGAGTGCTTTTATTGACCACGTGGTAAGCATCACTTCGAGTCTGTGGGTTAAGAGCAAGATACCAGGCATTTCAGCTGGTATGAGAGGGAATGAGCAAGTGCTGCTCATCTGAGCTTCGTGGATAAGGCGGAGGGAGCGAGCGGGGCGGGGGAAGCGACCGAGGTGGAAGATATCGGCGAGAATAGTAAAGCACAGACACTACTGGTGATATATGGACATCCATAGGAATTTCTCTATATATTCTGGGCAAGTTAGTTGATTGACTCCAGAATTTGGATTAACAGCCGCATAAATCTGTCATTCTTCTGTCCAATGCATACATCAACTGAATTATTTGTGTCTTACTGCTGCATTTGGCCCTTATTTAAATGCTGTCACCAAAAATGTCACATCGTTAATTTGTGGTTTTAATGACTTTTGAATGCAGGTGGTAAATTAACAAATTGTGCAAGAACAATTTTATACAACTTTCAATGCACTTGCGATGTAGTTCTACGTTTAAGTTGTCGTTCATTAACCCTGTCGAGAAAAGGCTATGAATGGTGTAGAAAATGAAATCCATTTTCTATTTTACTGTGAGTTTTACCAAACCAGAATCAACTGAGGAGAATGGAAGAGACAAAGACATAAACGTTATCTAAATTTGTATATACAGCTTGTAAAAGAAGTGTTTAGGAACTGTATTGTACTAATATCAACTTACGTCTCCGTTCCTTTTTTATTTCCTTTCAAATTTCCTAAATACAAGAATTAAATTCAACTAAACACATGCATTGGAGCATTAGCCCATGCAGTGTGATTGAGGTGCAGCAGTACACGTGGAATGATTTGTTGCAATTTCTTTAGCAACATAGCCATGTCTATGTGTCTTGACGTCAACATCCGCCCGCCGAAGCATTTTAGTTGACTTAGCCTATATAGCACGTCTAGCCATATTTCACCTTCACCCGTCGCAGAAGCGCACGAGAGGGTCCCCATTTTACCGGGATTGTGGGGACGGGGGTCAGGCATATGGTAAGAGAGCAGAGTAACATGCACGTCAATCCTGCCTATACGTCTTCATTTCCCATTTCTTCATTTCCCTCCTGGTTTTACCACAACCCAATTCGAAATTGTTATCAAATCATGGTGCCTCCCTCACTTCATAGTGTACAGCACGTTTTCAGAGCCCAAAGAAAAGCATACGCAGTAGTCTACAGGCTTACATCACGTACTGAATATATGGATCTCTTATAACACTCACTGCACATGTGCTGTGAGTATAAGGTTGCACGATCTCCTGTACGCCCTCCATGACCAGTTTGTGTTGCGAGGCCCATGGTCACCACTACATGTTTTCTTGGGTGCCCATTTCTGTATAGTAATCAAGTGTTCGCACGAGCCCCACACCTTTTTATGAAACGTGGACTACGCCAATATCTGAGTTCAAAGTTCGAGCTGACGGCTTTCCGTTCGCATATGCCCAGCAACTACTCGCGTGCCTGTCTCTGGCTCAGAGGCGTCAGAGGTTATCACTAAATACTTTCACGGTGCTCTTGAATACTAGTGTTCCCCCTGTTCCCAGTATTCCCGTTCCCCTGTTCCACGTTCCAAGTGTTCCTAGTCCTAGCTATGTTCTGTTCTGTGTTACCGTTTCCTCTTCCATTTTCCTACCCTCTGTTCCGTGTGTTTCGAGTGTTACCCGTTCCACTATCCTGGCGATTCAGCATAGCATCTACTTTTCCTGCTGTTCCCCTAGTGTACAAGTGTAGTGGGGAAACAGTGAAGAAAAAGGGGGAATTTGAGGAAACAGGGAACACAGAAACCAGGGAATACTGGTAACAGTTAACAGGGTGCAGGGGGAGCACTAGGATCGAGAACAGAGAACACAGGGAACAGCTGGGGAAAGGAAGAAGTTACCTATGTCCTCACGTTCGGGATCCCGTGGGTTCCTGCCACTGTTCGCAGTGTTCCCGAGGTTCTCATGTTCCCACTTTCCTCCTGTTCCCAGTTCTCTGGGACTAAGACAGGGAACCCTGGGAACAGGTGGAACGTGAATCGTTCCCCTGTTATCAGTGTGTTCTCCAGGTTCTCCGTTCCCATTGTTCCCCTCTGTTCCGGTGTTCCCAGTGTTCCCTATGGGAAAGAGGGAACGGGGACAACACAGAAACAGGGTTAACAGAGGAACAGGTAACAGAGTAAACAGGGTGGACTGGGAACATGTGAAAACTTTGGGCACAGATGGGATCACTGGGAAAACAAAAGCAGGGAGAGAAACACCAGCTCCTTGGGAAGCCTGCTGACATCAAATTTAGTGAGCCTGTCGAAGAATCTGTACTTTGATACGGAACACTGGGAGACATAACGGGAACGTGGGGGAACGGGGAGGCAGGGTGAACAAAGAGAACGCCGAATGAGAACAGAGCTGAATATGGTTTACGTCCACACACAACGTGCACAATCAATTCAGAGCTAGAACTGCAGCTTGCCTACTGGGTGATTACGTGCTAGATATACGGATCTCGTGCATGTCCGTTATTCTGATACCACTGCGCATGTACAGTGTGAAAATGGTTCACGACCACGCCATCTCGAGTGCATTTGTGCAAGTGTGGTTCTTGGACTAGTGGACTGGACTAGTGGACTGGACTCATTAAAACCATTTGCAAACTTCTTCCCATGTTAATGATTTATAAATGCAAGGATACAAGTGACTTTCCTGTCTTTTACATGAGGCACACTGTCGTTTTAATACTTACTGGCACATGTGTATTAAGGCCTGTACACAAATCAACATGCTACATGTAGCTCTGATACCCCAACTCCTTCAAGCTCATCACACAGACCTACACACAAGCTTATCTATAGCACTACTAGTCTTGCATGCCAGACCGACTTAGAGGGTCTGGCGCAAGGCTATAGCACAACACAATTGGTGCAAGACAAATATAGTAACACTTAAAAAGTTGGTCACAAAATCACTGTCTTGCCTGGGTCTAATCCTATGAGTACTCAAAATTAACCGAGTCCACCTGTCCAGTCCGTCCACGTGTCCATTGTAGACCGCCGGTTCGTCTACCGGTGGACTGGACTGGTGGACTGCTCACCAAAATCGTTTGTAAACTTGTTATTAGTGTAATGACTTTCTGATACGCTCTGTTAACAGTTAGGCTGGGGCCAGGGCTACGCTAGGGATTATAGACCACCGTCGTAATTAGGAGTGGGCGTGGCACTTCATTGCTCTAGCCTTAGCCCTTAGCCCTATCAGAGCTACATTGATTTGTGCTGGTACAGCTGCATTAACTCCACGTGTACTTACGACAGTTTATCTTCATTGCTGCCTGGTGGGACTAGTTAAAACTGGGGGAAAAGCTGTTTGTCCCTAGGAGCCGTGCCAATTTCGAGAGCTGTGGACGATCGGTGCATAGCAAACCGGTTCACTGGCGAAGTACAAACTGCATGAATTGTACTGCTACAGTTCAATTTTACTACGTACAGGAATTAGGAATTCTGATACTCCGTACACAGAACTAACAGGAACTCTGGCAGGAATCTAGCACAGTACACTGTCGTGTATCCGTGGCACAAGATTTCTCATGCACTTAGTTTGCCTGACCACATCGTATTCGATCTATCATACTTGTGTACGAAACTGCAATTGTGCACTCTCACAGTAGATATAATGTACAGGACTCCTAACAGCATTATGGGATACGGACTTTGACTGACGGTAGACTCGTTTCAGCATTAGCAAGTATTAATTTCCCCAGCGCGATTTCTAGATGCCTCGAGGAAATCGACGACCCGTATTCGCGCACTTTTTTCACCCAGTCAACACTGCGGGAAGTTTCTACTAGTCAAGATGTTAATCACGTGACACATTTTTTACATTTAATTGCGCACAGTGGCCACGGCAGATAAGCAGATCCGGACATTTGAAGAATGAAGCTCATATAGAGCGATGTTAGACGACGCATTACAGAAGAGCTCAGCCCCTTCTGCTTCAACTTCTAAGCTTGTTTATCAGGTTGAGATGCTTTCAGATTTGTATGCAGGATTCGGCCCAGCCAGCTGAGCTGCCTCGGTAGCTCAGTTGGTAAGAGCATCACCTAGCTAGCTGATGGACGTGGGTTCGAGTCCCACCCGAGGCAGCCAATTTTTCTTTTGAAAAATGACTGTTTCGGGCAAGTTGTGTTGTTTGCTTTGCCTTCGTGTTGTTTTGCCTTGCCTTTCTAAGCATCTCTTGGATTGATTAATACTTGGTTTGGAGTTTGGTGTCTAGCTGGTTTGATTATCGCGGCCTTCTCCTATATACTAAGTTTGTTTAGATGCTTTCAGATTTATATGCAGGATTCGGCCCACCCAGCATCACCTAGCAAGCTGATGGTCGTGGGTTCGAGTCCCACCCAAGGCAGCCAATTTTTCTTTGAAAAATGACTAAGTTGTGTTGCCTTTCTGTTGTGTTGTTGTTGCCTTGCCTTTCTAAGCATGACTGTTTATGCTCCCTAAACTGACCACCAGGCAGCCCCTCCTTTCGAGTAGCCCCTCCCTCTCCCACAGCCCCACACAAAATACAATAGCTAGTAGTTCTACATCTACTAAAACTGTCTAGTGCTCAGGGACTTCACTGGGTCCAGACCTCATGATCATCTTCTCTTCACCGAGAAATACCTAGAGGGAGAGAGAACTTGGAAGCCACCCTAATGCTTGGGCACATGACATCAAACTCACATTGTCTAGTGCCACACTACACACCGAGTCCTTGTAGAGCAGAGCTGCTTGGAGTATCTAGTCCCACAAACTCCTCAAACACTACATGGAGGTAGGGAGAGAGAGGGAGAGGGGGAGAGAGAGAGGAGGGAGGGAAGGAGGGAGGAACGAACACAGGGAGGGAGGGGAGAAAAAGTGAGGGAAGGATGGGAGAAAAAGGGAGAGGGAGAGAGAGAATAAAGGGAGCATGATTGCCACAATTAACACCTCCAATTAGCCGTAGTTATATTAGCACTCCAAGCCGGGACTATTAGCCAAAGTTGTATGTTAGAGACAGAATGCACAGGGAGCTACAGAAGCTACCCAGTCCTTGTAAAGCTGCTTTGAGTATCTAGTCCCACAAACTCCTCAAACACCACTTCACGTAGATCAAATGAAGGGAGGGGAGGGAGGGAAAAACGGAGGAAGTGGGAGAGAGAGAGGGGGAGAGAGAGAGAAGAGAAAGGGGAGGGGGAGGGGGAAAGGGAGAGGGGAAAAGGGAGAGGGAGAGGGGAAAAAGGGAGAGGGAGAGGGAGAGGGAGAGAGAGAGGAAGAGGGACAGGGGGTTAATAAAGCGAGAATGATGGCCACAATTAACATGTCCAGTTGCATTAGCACTCTATGTATTTCAGGCCGCTAGAGGCAGAATGCACAGGGAGCTCACCGTATAACAGAAGCTACCTAGTCCTTGTAAAGCCGAGTGCTTCAAGTATCTAGTCCCTCAAACACCGCTGCACGTACAGTAAACGAAAGGAGGGAGGGAGGGAGGGAGGCAGGCAGGGAGAGAGGAAAAGAGGGCGGGAGAGGGAGAGAGAGAGAGAGAGGGGAGGGGAGGGGAGGGAGGGAGGGAGGCAGGCAGGGAGAGAGGAAAGAGGGAGAGAGAGAGAGAGAGAGAGGGGAGGGGAGGGGAGGGAGGGAGGGAGGGAGGAGAGACAGACAGAGAGAGACAGACAGAGAGAGAGAGAGAGAGTAGGGAGAAATTAGGAGAGAGAGAGGGAGGGAGGGAGAGAGAGTTAATAAACGGAGCATGATTGCCAAAATTAACACATCCAAGCTGAGACTATTAGCACAAGTTGGCGCTCTACTATGTATTTTGTCGTTACAGATGGAATGCACAGGGAGCTCACCAGGCTACAGAATCTATCGAGTCCTTGTAGAGCAGAGCTGCTTGGAGTATCTAGTCCCACAAACTCCTCAAACACTACTGCACATAGAGCAAACGGAGATAGGGAGAGAGAGGGAGAGGGGAGAGAGAGAGAGAGAGAGAGAGAGAGAGAGAGAGAGAGAGAGAGAGAGAGAGAGAGAGAGAGAGGAGGGGGGAGGGGAGGGAGGGAAGGGAGGGGAGAGAGAGAGGGAGAAATTAGGAGAGAGAGAGAGGGAGGAAGGGAGGGAGGAAGGGAGGGAGGAGAGAGAGTTAATACGGAGCATGATGGCCAAAATTAACACATCCAAGCTGAGACTATTAGCACTCTACTATGTATTTTGTCGTTAAAAATGGAATGCACAGTGAGCTCACAGGCTACAGAATCTACCGAGTCCTTGTAGAGCAGAGCTGCTTTGGAGTATCTAGTCCCACAAACTCCTCAAACACTACTGCACATAGAGCAAACGGAGGTAGGGAGAGAGAGGGAGAGGGGGAAGAGAGAGAGAGAGAGACGGAGAGAGAGAGAGAGAGAGGGGAGGGAGGGAGGGAGGGAGGGAGGGAAGGAGGGAGGGAGGGAGAGGGAGGGAGGGAGAGAGAGAGAGAGAGAGGAGAGGAGGGAGAAATTAGGAAAGAGAGAGAGAGGGAGGAAGGGAGGGAGGAAGGGGAGGGAGGGAAGGAGGGAGGGGAGAGTTAATAAACGGAGCATGATTGTCAAAATTAACACATCCAAGCCGAGACTGTTAGCACAAGTTGGCACTCTACTATGTATTTTGTCGTTAGAAGATGGAATGCACAGGGAGCTCACCAGGCTACAGAAGCGCCGAGTCCTTGTACAGCAGAGCTGCTTGGAGTATCTAGTCCACAAACTCCTCAATCACTACTGCACATAGAGCAAACGGAGGTAGGGAGAGAGAGGGAGAGAGAGAGAAGAGAGGAGGGAGGGAGGGAGAGGAGGGAGGGAGGAGAGTGAGGGAGGGAGGGAGAGAGAGAGAGAGAGAGTAGGAGAAATTAGGAAAGAGAGAGAGAGGAGGGACGGAGGGAGGAAGGGAGGGAGGGAAGGAGGGAGGGAGAGAGAGTTAATAAACGGAGGAATGATTGCCAAAATTAACACGTCCAAGCCGAGACTGTTAGCACAAGTTGGCACTCTACTATGTATTTTGTCGTTACAGATGGAATCACAGGGAGCTCACCAGGCTACAGAATCTACCGAGTCCTTGTACAGCAGAGCTGCTTGGAGTATCTAATCCCACAAACTCCTCAAACACTACTGCACATAGAGCAAACGGAGGAGGGAGAGAGAGAGAGAGAGAGAGAGGGAGGGAGGGAGGGAGGGAGGGAGGAGGAGGAGGGAGGAGGGAGGAGGGAGGGAGGGAGGGAGGGAGGGAGGGAGGAGAGTGAGGGAGGGAGGGAGGGAGGGAGAGCGAGAGAGGAGAGTAGGGAGAAATTAGGAAAGAGAGAGAGGGAGGGAGGGAGGGAGGAAGGGAGGAGGGAAGGAGGGAGGGAGAGAGTTAATAAACGGAGCATGATTGCCAAAATTAACACGTCCAAGCCGAGACTGTTAGCACAAGTTGGCACTCTACTATGTATTTTGTCGTTACAGATGGAATGCACAGGGAGC